>CAJPEV010000467.1:87002-119601 GCA_905338385.1 Darwinula stevensoni
AGACGACCTGAAAACCGATTTGGCCAACTTTTTCGTAGCGCAGCCGCCAGAGTTCTATTGGAATGGCATCCATAGTTTGCATAAACGTTGGCGTGAAGTGATAGAGGCCAATGGTGATTACATTCATGATTGAGATGATTTTGCTTTTAAATAAACTGGATTGTAATAATTGTTCATGAAATTCCGAGAACTTTCTTTCCAATCAGATATTTGCGTTTTGGCAGCAACCGGATTATTACAGTACACGTTGCTACATCAAGGCCATCGTAATGTTTCAACGAACACCGTGACTACTACATTCTATATTTTCCTGAAATGTTAAAGATGTTGGAGCCAAAAAAAAAAAAACACTTCGGAGTCCTACTCACATTTGATTAAATTACAGAAAATGTGAAAAATTCACGCCAATTGGACCTCGTCCTTTCAGGGATTTCAATTTCATTATTACAAATTTTGAGATACCAATGATTGAAGGGCAAGGGAATGTGCTAACTATTCTACTTTATTGGGTTTTATCTTTTTTCGCACGCTTGGCGATCAATTAAGAGTAAAATAACAATCTTTCGCACGAATAATTTATTATTTTATATTTTAATATCCTTACGGCGAGGAGGTACTACCGTTTGTAGCATATTGGAATCGAGAATTTTAAATGCGTGAAAGGTTGAATGAGTTTAGGTAACATCTCACAAAAAAGTACTGAAGAGGATATTAGAAATTCCAATTGTGCCCTTACTGGCGCATCAAAACTGATTGTCTTGTAATTACCTAACGAAAAGGGAAAAGCTGTCAAGATCCCCACCAAACATATATTGTGGAATCGAAGGGAGTGAGAAGGCAAATGACATCAAAAGGCTCCTGACACTCGTGGAATGACAAGAATAAACACGACGCTCGACTCGCTGCGCTTATTCCTCGAGCACTTGCTTCCGTTAGCAGGGTTTCTGCCGAGATTCGCACGCGTTTCTTGTAAGCAGATAGGGTCTCTCCACGATCGATCCGAGTTCTCGTTTGATGGCGAGGAACACGTCCTGCAGGGTCATCACTTCATGATGCATGATGCACGGTGCCCGTCACGAAGCGTTCAGCCTCGTCTTCGGAAACGTCCCGGCACCTCAGCAATTCCTCGATGCGATTGGTCTTCTGCGGGAAGGGAATGCCTTTCTCGAACTCCTGGTTTCTCTCCAACAATTCGGAAAGATGAGGATGTGAAGATTTCGCCATCGTTTACGAACCGACGACAAGGAAACCCATTTTAAAAAATGGCGGACTAAAATAAGTTTATTCAGTGCTATCGGGGTTCGGGTCCCCGAATGGGGTACTTCACTTAAGGTGAAATGCGTTCGATTATTTGCGATGGTTGTGCCAACGTGAGGCAGATTTAAAAGCTGCGCTCGTGAATTTTAATCTCCTTCCGCCATGTCGCCCGTCACCGCGTCGTTCGTCGTCTCGTCCGTCGATCAATGCCCGAATTTGAATATTCGTGTTTCCACCGTCATGCACGGATCGATGTGTACGTGAATTTTTTACATCTTTCTCGACACTTGGCTTGTCCGGAGGGAAGGAAGGAAGCTCCGTGCGTGAAGTCCTCGTGTGGAGAATGTCTGAGGACCAGTCCCCTAAGTTCCTGTTTTCCGGATGGCGTGAGCTTCTATCTTTTCCTGCTCTATATCGCTCTCCGGAGCCGGAGCCACTCCTCGCAACGACCGGCGAGCGTTGAGTTCCTAATCTGTAGGCCATGCGTCAGTCTCCGGACGTCATTCAAGAGTACGAGGGAGCGTCTTTCAAATCACCGTCAACGTGAACGAATCCGAATTCACTCACCTGTCTGTCGGAAACGGAAATCGATCCGGAGAATGTAGGACGATGGGTGAACTTTCTCTATCTTATGCCAACACCATTAATACGCGGGTTTGCCACGCATACTCCCGCGGGCAGAGGTACTCACAAGGAGAAAGCCTGAGGGTGCGGGCTTGGACGTAGGACTCCCGAGCCGAGTAGGAATCTCCTTTCGACATTCGCGCCTTCTTCCTCATCATGCACCATGCTGGTTGTCTAGATTCTGGCTCATAGATGTCTCACGATTTTCTTTTTTCTAGGCTTACGTACGAATGCGCGCGAGTGGGAGTACTCGAAGAGCCGAAAGGCGTTAGGCCGAGTTCATACATGTGTGGCAGCGGTGTAGCGAAGGGGGGCTTCCGTCCCCCCAAGTTTGGTTGAAGCCCTCTCAACTCCAGTCTAAATGCATCCTCCACCCCTCCCCCCTTTTGGGCGAGGAGAAGTAAGCCCTCCCACCGTTCCGCTTAGCCCCCTCATTGGTGAAATCTTGGCTACGCCGCTGCTGCATGATGGATGCTACATCCTTTCCAGCTAAAGAATCTGCAGCGTGAAATTTTGCAGTCCGTTATCCTACATCAGCTGTGCACCGGATCGAGATTCCAACATGCTATACGATTCAGTCATTCAGTCGACTCAAAAAATTTTCAACCTGTTATTGCAATTCCACATGAGCACTATTTGTGGCTCTGTAGACGTCCAAACGATGTTCAAGCTCTTACCACAACTTACTCAGAGTGTCATGTATAACTACCTGAATAGCAGCAACAATTCTGTTCTACAGATCAGATTGGAAATTGCTTACTCAAGAAAAATTGGCAATGTCCTTCGCATAGCCCTACAAGGAAAAAAAATCCAAGAGGGTAGGGTTCAGGCCCAATAAAAGTGTAATTTTCTGAGATGTTGCAACTCCACATTTCAGCAAATAAGGCATGGAGAAAAAAAAACCAAATCTGTGGATTGGACAAAGCAGGTTCATTTCATGGCCACCAAGATCACCTGAACTAACCCTAGAGGACTTTTTCTTGTGTGCTATGTCAAGGACATCACTTACTGGAGAAAAGTAGACAATCGATCACTATCCAAAGAACAAAATCGTCCGAGCTGTCCTGATAGTTATGCCTAACACTCTGCAAAAGGTCTGGTAAGAGCTCGAACATCGCTTAGACATCTACAAAGTCACAATTGGTACCCATGTGGAATCGCAATAGCAGGTTGAAAAATGTTTGAGTTACACTTCATTTACTGTTGTAATCATTTTATTTGAGGCATAATTCAGAGAGATATTAATTTTTTAATGATTCCATACCTTTTGGGACACCCTGTATTGTTTAACAGATTGTATCACGGCTGGAGGAGGCTATACAGAGTATTAACTATGGTGCGGTCACATGATTGTGTAAGACCACTGTGACGCCAGGAATCTGAGAGTGATTGCTCATTGCCCTCCATGTCTCCAATAAACACCCGAAGTTTGGTGGCTGTAGCATCGCTCATGCTAGGTGTTCCTGTTTTTTTTTTGTGCCGACACTG
This sequence comes from Darwinula stevensoni, assembly GCA_905338385.1. Lineage (NCBI taxonomy): Eukaryota > Metazoa > Arthropoda > Ostracoda > Podocopida > Darwinulidae > Darwinula > Darwinula stevensoni. Next base: position 90,372 of record CAJPEV010000467.1, read on the forward strand.
TATTTTTTGCCAAAGCACCGTTGTCATCTTTTTTTTTTTCAAGTTTCAAATTCTCCTTGAAATTTCTCGACTGAACTAGTTCTCCAAAAGTAGCAGACGTCGCAATTTTTTTGGGATTCGGATAACTTTGTACAGTGATCGAATGCGAATAGGAATCCATATTGCGTTTTGTTTTAACATCTTTAACATTTCAGAGGAAAGAATGACTGTTCATGTCGCGATTACCGTTGAATCGAGTCCATAACGCAATTCAAAACGCATACCACAAAAATTCGGATGTTGCGAAAAAGCAAAAAGACTGTAGCTCTCGACATCCAAGCATATTTATCCGCAAAGCTGCATAAAACATCGAAACACAAAATCTGTGGCAAAATAACGCCAATTAGACCGTGTCAGTTCGTGGATTTCAGTTTCATTCTTAAATATTTTGATATACCAATTTTTACAAAAGTAAAGGAACCGTGCTAATTACTACACTACACAGAATTATGTATTTCACCCGCTTGGCTTTCGGTCCGGGATGAACATCCTTTTGTTCTAAGAATATAGGGGAGCGGCACCAGTTCGCGAACAGGGAGCCAGTTAGCGAACGAGGGTTATGAAATGCGATTTGGCCTTTTGTTACTCTAGTTTCACGCTCCATCCCAAGCATTAAATAATCAATCAATCCATTTTCTGCAGATACCAAAAGCTGGAGCGTGTAACTCGAGAAACAAAAGACCAAATCGCATTTCATGACCCTCGTTCGCTAACTGGATCCCTGTTCGCGAACTGGTGCCGCTCCCCCTACCCCTTGTATAAAATTTCGTTGCAGCATGGTGATACCACCAGGTGAGGTATTTTTCACTCTTCATTCTGCAGCAACGTCTGAGCTGAAACAAGAGAGCAAATCTTCATACCTCAGCAAACTTTCTTTCTACACTTCATTTTCATGCCCATAGAATACTTCATAACGATGGAACATGATTAGAACTGAATGGTTTTTATATTAAACAAGCATTTCCGTTTGGGCGTGAAGTTGTAGGAAAAGGAAGGATTTCCTGTTTTTGCTTTTCCTTTTACGCAATACAGCTACTTTGCGCGTATCGAATATTTACTAAGCTTGAAAGGTGGAATACGTTGAGGCAATATTAAAGGCAGGAATAAAACAACATATATGGGGGGGATGGAAATTTGCATTCTTATTTAGTTTTATTTCGAACATCAAAACCGGTTCTCCACGAAATACACGGAAATACCGCTATTGCGAATGATGTTGCGTTGATGTATCACAGGACGAAGTACAAATGCATGCTTCCCGTCCAAAAACGGGTTTACAAGAGGACTATGCAGCTGGGGGGTAAGCGAATTGCAGGCCGCAGCAGGATCCCCAGAGGTGTTTAGCATCCCCATCCAATATTCGTTCCCAGGAAAGGCATTACTGTCCCAGGCATACGAGACAACCACGAGTTTCCCTTCGTCCTCGCCCGTCAGCGTCTCCTGAGGGTTGCGTTTCGAGAGGTGCACCTTCACACCCTTTTGTGTGCATTTCCCATTGCGAATTCCAGCTATTTTCTTGCCCTCAATCCAGCTGAAGTCCACATCCGCCACGTGAGGCAATGAAAGTCTCTTCAAAACTTCCCCAAAAGAATCGAGATATAGTTGTTCTTGGGCGTGTTTCAGAAGCCATACGCCGAGTCCCAGCCCAACAACGTGTACGTATGCTCAACACCCTGCACTTTCTGCTCGAGCGTTTGCTTCCAGAAGTAGAGTTTCAGCTATAATCTGCACGCGTTTCTTGTAAGCAGATATTGTACATTGAGCATCTTGTCAGCACGCTTGTTCCTGCTAAAGCATTTGAGTGATCCTGAGGACGCTTCAGTGAAAGTAGGAAAACAAAAATCACCATTTGAGTTAGTTACCCCGTAGAACTTGGCCCACATGCGCCTTAGTGCAACGCTTTGACGGTCCGCTCCGGCACGCAAAGCGTCAGACTCGACGCCATACCCATTCTTGGGAGTGTTCTGCTGGGGGTCGACAACGAGATCTTGCCATTCCATGAGTCCAGGAATCTGGAACCGAGTTCCGACTAGTTCCACGATGACGCCCCTCTCTTCAAAGCTCCCCGGTGGCTCCTTGCGTCCTTTGTTATTTCGGCCGCCGTCGTTGAAGGCAGTCTCAGAGGACAGGCCCACCAATGCAGACAGCTTCATCTCGTCGTACGACAGGTAGTCTCTGAGGACGAGAGGTGGCTTCTCCTCTTCCTTCCCTGCCGTGTCGAATCCCCCAGGAGCATCACTTCATGATGCGCGATGGGTCTGGTGCTTGTCACGAAGCGTTCCGCCTCGTCTTCCGTGATGTCCTGGTTCTTGAGCAATTCCTCGATGCGATTGATTTTCAGTGGGAAGGGAATGCTCTTCTCGAACTCCTGGCTTTTTTTTCAGTACTTCGGAAAGGTTTTAGTTGTCCTGTTGCAGTATCTGTCGGCTTGTATATTTGAAGTTTATAATGTTAAGGTGAGGATGCTTGTATTATTGGGATCCCTCCGAAAATTAATATTTTGTGGGAGGGGTGCATTACTGTTATTTCCAAGGAAGGTTTCTCGTGTTTTGAATGGGAAAACTAAGGAAGCACATCTGCAACACCTCTCATTATGAGGAGTTTCACGGGAGGAAGGGTTCGATAGGTGTCTTACTCAGAAAAGGTCATGTCCAGGAAGGCTCTTATATCTCGTACATGACGAGAGTTGTCTTCTAGGTGTATCTCAACAGCCCATCAGGCAGTTTCAATACATGTAAATCAAGCATTCCTTCCATCAGTCAGAAGTCTAATTATTTTTTGCCTGACTTCCCCCATGATCAGTCTGTTGGAAATGAAAAACTAATCTGAGAGATATAAGCCCATTTGTAAATCGACGGTATTACTATGTTTGCACTAAATGTCTCTCGTCCAAGGATAATCCTTGGACATGTTCATATGATGTCCGTTTCTTTGGAGATTGCCAATGGGAATGCCCTTGGATGACCTTTGAGGAGTGCAACAATAGCCATCCTCCAGATAGCAATGCAGTAAATTGTTCGTGCACATGAATACCATGGCGAGAGAAAGTCGCATTACAGCGAATTTCCCATCTCGCCGTTCAGAGATGTCCCTAAGGACATCCGAAGGAGAAAAATAAGACGGAAAATTCTTGAATGAATTCTGTCAACTTTCCATTCCAACCTCCCTAACATGAGGTTATATTCCTCATCGCCTTGGACAACACTTTTTAGATGATAGCGGAAGCCCCTAGACTCACCTTACCAGGGGATCCACATTCTCATGATGCATTGAGCAAGAATTGCCTGGAGTATCTTTGAGCTAGGTTACGGCTCTCAATAAATGTATTAAATAGAACGAAATCCTTCGGCTTGTACGTGGAAAATTATCGAGTTGAGGATGAAAGCTTCTGCGAAAACCATTTATTAGCATACAGCGGCGGGATGAGCGCGATCTCGCATACATTGTGGGAACTTTATATTTGTTGAATGAACGGCTAGATGTCAGGCCAGATGGAAGGCCTCAACGGGGAGGGGACTCCATCCAAGGACATCCAATGGTAGCGTGAAAATTTGTCCTTGGATGTTCTTTTGCTGAACGTCCAATGGATGCCCAAAGACGAACTGACACACAGTTTCGTTCGTAATGTCGAACTCTAAACGAAATCATGCACTCGTCGAATTATGATGTCACATTATTGATATAATGATTGGAGTTACTGGGTTTCGTCCTAAAATGAGAGATTTGAAGAAAAAAAAAGAAATATAGGAATCCTGTGACCGGATGCTCATAAGGCCATTCCATAAAAACGTCAATCAATAAAATGGAAATGATTGAGTGTTCCAGGCAGGGAAATTCTTCTCGGATAAAGCTCAGAATGCATGAATAGATATCGATCCATGGCGATTATATCCTATGTACATTCAAAGGATGACCGCTTCTGGACTTATGACCATCTCTGGACAACTGCACTGTTCATGGACGAGTTTTGGATCACACAAGGCTACTTCGGCAGTTCAGGAATTTGAATTTCATAAGTAAAATTTTGAGATACCAATCATTGAAGTGCAAGAGAATCGTGCTAATTATTCCACTTTGTCTTTTTTTCCTTTCATCACACGCTTGGCGATCAGTCAGGGATGAAATAACCTTCTGTCATATGAATAATTTCTTTTCTTTTAATTTAATATCCAATAGTCAACAGGTTTTTTTTATGTTCTAGAATAAACTTTTAGAATATGGGAAAATTTTGTTTTAGGTCATATATTTACTCAATCCGACGTCTTTCTAGAATCGCATGATTCAAATCCATGGAGTACGTTTATGAAACGTCACAAAAAATAGTACTATAGAGGATATTATTTATTCATATTTTGCCCTTAATGGCGCATCAAAGGAATGATAAATACCTCCCGGAAAGGAGAAAGCTTACAAAAAAAGCCCGCCGAACATATCTGGTAGAATCGAAGGGAGTGGGAATGTAAATGACATCAAATGGCACCTGACACTCGTGGAATGACAAGAAGAAACATCTCGGGAAATAACATCTTTCGAACATCTTGGACATCTTTCGAACGCGAAAGATGTCCGTTCATGTAGCCTGGGGGACGATTTCGAACGCATACTTCCCGTCCACGAACTTATTCACCAGAGGATTATGCAGTTGTTGGATTAGTGAATTGCAGGCTGCGGCAGGATCGCCAGAGCTACTTAGGCAACCATTCCAGTATTCATTCCCTGGGAAGGCATTCCCATCCCAAGCGTACGAAACGACCAGGAGTTTCCCTTCGTTCTCGCCCGTCAGCTTCCCCTGAGGATTGCGTTTCGAGAGGTGCACCTTCACTCCATGACGCGTGGATTCCCCGCTGCAGATTCCAGCTAATTTCTGGCCCTTGATCCAGCTGAAGTCCACGTCAGCTACGTACGGCAATGTGAGTTCCTGTAAAACCTCTCCAAAAGAATCGAGATATAATTGATCCTGAGCGGGGCTCAAGGACCAGACGCCGAGACCTAGTCCGACCACATGTACATATGCTCGACGTCCTGTGGTCTCTGCTCGGGCGTTAGCTTCCAAAAGTAAAGTTTCTGCCAAGATCCTCACGCGTTTCTTGTAAGCAGATACATTGAGTAACGTGCCATGCTGGATCTTGAGAAAGCAGTCGGATGAGCCCGAAGACGCTTCAGTAAAAGTAGGTAAACAATAATCACCATTAGAGTTAGTGACGCCGTAGAACTTCGCCCACATGCGCTTGAGCGCAAGGGTCTGCTGGTCCGCTCCGGCAAGCAAAGCATCGGATTTGGCGCCATACCCATTTTTGGGAGTGTTCTGCTGAGGGTCGACAACGAGATCCTGCCATTCCATGAGTCCAGGAATCTCGAACCGACTTCCGACTAATCCCACGATGACGCCCCTCTCTTCGAAGGTCCCCGGCGGCCCCTTACGTCCTTTGTTATATCGGTCGCCGTCGTTAATGAAGGCAGTCTCAGAGGATAGGCCCACCAATGCAGACAGCTTGATCTCGTCGTATGAGAGATAGTCTTCGAGGACGAGTGGTGGGCTCTCATTTTCCGTCCCTACCGTTTCGAATCCCCCATAACCCGCCATCCCATCGCGAAGTTTCCACCCGTCGCCAGCTCCACAGAACATAAGAGGACGCTTGTGGAAAAGTCTCGTGAGCAACTCGTCTCGGTTCATATCTCGATAGAGTGATTGCTCCACTCTTGATCCAAGATCTCGTTTGATGGCGAGGAACTCGTCCAATAGAAGCATCACTTCATGATGCACGATGGGTCTGGTGCCCGTCACGAAGCGTTCCGCTTCGTCTTTGGTAATGTCCTGACTCTTGAGCAATTCCTCGATTAGATTGGTCTTCACCGGGAAGGGAATGCCTTTCTCGAACTCTTGGCTTCTCTTAAGTGCCTCTGAAAGGTGGGGATGCGGGATTTTCGCCATCGTTCCGCCAACGAGGACTGTAACTGATTTTGAATAGAACCGGAGGTAAGTTAATCTGGGAAATAAGTGTAACCAAACTATTGACCTATTCTGTACTATAAGGGACACATAGTGCCATATATTTATTTTCGAAGTTTCCATATGGTATGGAGAGTTTTTACACTTCATGTGATCAAATTTGAACGGGCTTCTAACGCGTTCCTGGGCCTGGGGGTTATCTTGCTCCCGAATCTGTTGGCCAGTATGTTATTTTAATCTTCCAGTATAAAAGCGAGAAGCATTGTATTTTTGGGATGGCTCCGATCAATTCCTCGTATTATTTTGAAGGGTTACATTACTCCCTACAAGGAAAGTTACTTGTATTTTCATTGTTGGTCAACTTGTCCAGAAGAAAAAATCCACCAATAAGTCTTGCCAACAAGTTGCGCGTGTGCCCCGCTACAATTAATGAAATCATTAACTAAGATCTGAATATGGAGCAAGATCACGAGCCCTATGTATAAAGAAAAAAGCAAACTCCATGTTTTTCATGTTGCAGAGAGATAAACTAACTGCAGAATCCCACCATGTATAAAAACTTACTACTTGTACATATATTATGGAAATGTCTTTTGTCAGAAACATCATGTTACTTTTCCACATGTCACCATTTCGCTGACAACACAGTTCCCAGTGGTACGAGAGTACTGCCCACGTGTTTGCAAACTTTTTTTTACGTGAGACTAGTAAATGCTTCCTTTATACTGTTTCTTAGGTTTGTTATATCGCACATTCTTTTGACATAGACCTGTTTATTAAGTTTTAATTAATGTCAATACCATGGTGTGGACGAAGGGGCCCTACCCCCTCGTCCACACCATCTGTGGTGGCAGGGATGAGAAGGCAGATTCCTTGGCCAAATTCCCTGGCCAGGGAAATTTTATGATCATTCCCGGTTATGTCGTACTTTGGATGGTATCTAGAAATTGGGCCAAGAGGAGTGGGTTACGTTTGCATCTCACTTTGTTTCGGAGGAGCCAGATAGAGCATGATCGGTAATGGAGAAGGTGTTTCAAGAGCATGGAAGTCTTTCATAAATTCGTTTCCATTAAGTGCAAACAACTCTCCACACGATTCCGAACCGACTAGTTTGATCCAAGAAAAGTGCTATTGTAAAGCAGAGATAAGAATATTCTTCAAATCATAACCGTCAGGGAAATGGAACCCGCGACGATAGCCTGCACTGAAACACATGTACGTCTTATGCCATGTTATTGTGGGACAGTGACGCGACACCCCCGATCTCCGCAGCCCCCTTTCTGCCACCCCACCCCCTTCCCTCACCAGAGAAAATACCACCCACCGTACACCACTGCTCGAACTTGGAAGCAACGCTTCACACTGTGCGCCCCCACGGGGACGCGAGATTTGGTGAGCTTCCGGCAAATCCCAGTCACGTTGAAGAGCTTCCACGGCATATCAAAAACGCAGTGCAGGAACGAACCGATCCCAGCCTGCTCTGTTCTACTTGTTTGAGTATGGCGCAAAAGTGTTCACGATAAGATATGTGGCGCTTGTTGTTCATGGACTCTTCGCTGCTCGAATCTTTCAGACTATGACCACATTTAAACCTTGTTGCCGTTTCATTTCTTCTGAATCAGTCAGGTAGGAGTAATAGTGATAATATAGGACAACGAAGAAAACACATCTGTGACACCTCTCATAAGGAGTCTGACTGGGAAGGTTGCCTTACTCAGATAAGCTCAAGTCCAGGAATGCCCTTATACGTGGCGAGGGTTGTCTTCTAGGCGGTCTTCAATGGACCTGCAGGCGGTTTCAATACGTGTGAATCAAGACTTCGTTCCAATAGTCAGAAGTTGGGGGGTGGCTAGTCTCACTACTGCAAGATCAGCCAGTCGGAATTGGGGATTATTCTGAAATATATTGGCCCACATGTTAACCTAATTTATCATTATATTCAACGCTAATTGTATAGACATATGATGTTTTGATTACTTACTGTGTCATCACTAGGGAGCGGATTTTGATGCGCTAATATATCCTAAAATATGCACATACATATGCGCTTAAAAAAGAGAAAATCCTCATAAAATATGTACGGAAATGGGGAAATATGGAAAAACATTTTTTTTTTAACGCATTACGACATTTTCAGGAGAAGGAACTTCAAGGTATATTATATATGCCTCTACTGGTGTCATTGGATTATGTACATTGAATTATTCTTGTCACAGCCAACGACGTAGCCAGGAATTCGCCAATGGAGGTCTAAGGGAAACGAACAGGGACTATCTTTTGAAACTTTTCGAGAGGGATGGTGGTAGCGGATGGATTTAGAGCAGTTTTGGGTGCTTCACTACTCCAACCAGCGCATTACCGCTGGAAATTTTCCATAGCTTGCTCATAAATACTCATTTTGATGGAAATTTATTATTTTTATTTATAGATATAAAAATGACAGAAATATGCATTTTTCTTAGGGCTGTACCGATATACTGGCCAACACCGGTATCAGCCGTCGGTGTTGCACTATCGGCCTATGGCGCCGGTGTCGGTGCCGCTGCCAAAGGACGAGCAAAGCGAAAAAAAAAATTCGTGAGAGTTTGAAGGCTGCTAGGCGCCGGCCCTCCTATCTCACTGAGAGACTCCTGCCAGCCTTATCCAGACACAAATATCGATCGGAGTATACAGGGTGTTCCATAAATTAGTTTACCGAGGGGGTTTCAGCTATTCTCACTTTAATTAATTTATAGTTGTGTGATATGGTTTTTGTTATTGTCATTGTTAAAAGTTTTTTATTTTCATTGTAGGCGAAGGAAGATGCACGCTTAAAAATTGATTCCTAACATTTAAATTAATAACGAAGTTACTAATAATTTAGTATAGCTGAAAACTCCTCGGTAAACTTATGGAACACCCTGTATTTTAGCCAGATTATAGGAACCGGCAGAGGAAAAATGCGGTAAAGAAGGGAAGTCATTGCGTCTTCACTTACGTTATGCTTTTGAAAGGGAAGTGTCACTAAATGCTCTCAACAGCAGCAATGGATAGCAAGCTAACCACTTATAGCCTCAGGGAGAAACAGAAAAGTTGGACAGGACAAAAAGGGGTCTCTATCGTTTCAAGGAGGCCTACTGATAAGTATCACATGGCTTCCAATTCGGCCCATTTGAATTTATAGGCGATTTATTCTTCAGGTCACAATTGACACCGGCACAGCCCGATGGAGGAGGAAACAATCGGCCCACCGGCTAAATGTGGCCACCGGTACAGCCCTAATCTTTATGCGTTGTAAACAACCTTATCTGAAATCGCTTCCTCTACCAATAAGACACGATCCTATCTGGGTTGTATGCTCCTAGGAGGCTGCAGAAAAAATATGCATTTGCATTAAAATCTGCTCCCTAGTCATCACAAGGTATTATATTGTATGTGCTAACAGTATAGAGAGTAAGCCTATAAAATATTATTTGGAAACTTGCGGCCCTCACACACCGCGACACAGCGGCGATATGTCGCTATATCTGCAATGGTCTTTGAGACTGGGTCACTCCGCCCTCAGGGGAAAAATCTCATCAATGTAAATAACATGTGAATATAGTAATAATTTCGGCAGCAATTCCATCTTCATTACCTTTTCTTCAACACAATCCCCTTCAATCTGCCTTCCCGTATTCTTTATCTAAGAGTTTGTGGAGAACGAAACTATGCATGCTTCTGATCCTCTGAACACGGAATCGCTCCAGAAAACTTGGAATGCCACCTCACCCTGGGATGCAAAGAGAATAAGCTTGCTTATATATCAGGTCATCCCATAAGTAATGTCGTTTTTTTCTCTGTTTTTCAAAATTAAAATAACATACTGGCCAACAGATTCGGGAGCAAGATAACCCCCAGGCCCAGGAACGCGTTAGAAGCCCGTTCAAATTTGATCACATGAAGTGTAAAAACTCTCCATACCATATAAATCTTGTGTTTGCGTAAAGTAGCGGGGGATTGGGGGAAACCCCAGGAATTCACTTGCCCGGGCCTTGCAACTTCTTAATCTGGCCTTGGGCACGTATCTCGCTCTCTAAACCCACGCCTTTCTTCTGACACCTCCATCTTGTCTTTAGTGTCCAAGAAAAACGGAGCACCTCATGAAAACCTGCACGTATATTGACGACTAAACCCTGCACAAGTTAGCATAGAAATATTCCATGGGATGTTCGCAGATACATGTATAAAGAATACACAAGTAAGGCTATGCCAGAAAAACAACAATACTTACGGGATGACCTGATAGTATGAGCGAACCTCCCTTCCCCGAGTAGCCACTCTTAGGGGTTTTCGGAGGAGATGGCCTAATCAAAAGAAAGGCGTGGGTTTAGAGAGCGAGATACGTGCCCAAGGCCAGATTAAGAAGTTGCAAGGCCCGGGCAAGTGAATTCCTGGGGTTTCCCCCAATCCCCCGCTACTTTACGCAAACACAAGATTTTTTTTTGTACTTAACGTTTTTAATTTCCTTCGGGGCCCCCTGGAAGAGTGGGATCGGCCCCCCCCCCTTAATCCGGCCCTGCACGTGCCCTTCCCGTCATTGGCGATGCGCCGTTTTGTGGTGAAAAAGGAAATTAGCTTACGTTTATTTAGGAACATCCAGGCTCCAGTCTCCTCTACCACGGTTGCCGGATATCGTGCTGGAGTTTTCTCGGATCGATGAGCGCTTATGCATTCATGTCGTTTTCCTATTGTCTATGAATAACGTATGACATTTATTTCGTACTGAGTTCATTGGTATGAGGTGCGACTGAAACAGCTGTTAACCTTGGCCTCTCGATGTGTTGCATTAAGGATTTGCCGTCCACGTGCATCCCTGTTGGTGAGGGCGACCAACATTCACTTACATTAGGGAGGCAGTCTCGTCAGACATCCTCAAGACGAGAGAAACTTGGAATAGGTCCATAATAGGTCTAACTTTACATTCCTCCTCAAAATGTTTTTGAGTAATTGAAATAAGCTTAATTGGCCCGAAAGTAGGGAGTTGAGAACTTTGGCGTTGAAACGGAAGGGGTCAGACCTGAAGTCAGTTCGTGGACTAGGTTTAGGCCTAATGAGTCCCTTTACCTGTCTAAATCGTAATTTTTAATCTTTAGGTTTTCATTTAAGATTTGGAAACTGATTGCCACTACCCTCCCGGACGGGGAAGGTGTTAAGAAAGAGGAATGCCCATGCAAAACAGTATTCATGTTATGGCAAGAATATATTTGTCAAGCATCTTCAAAATTGACAAGTTCATGTGTCAGCAGCGAGATTAATCACATTGTCAAACATATGACGGTGTAAATATGTGAGGTAATGCAATAGCACCTGGGAATGCAGAAGTTGCCATGAAAGTTGAATCAAGTCAGTGGTAGAAGGCTTAACCCAGAATGTACTACTCCCCGGAATCTCATATTGCAAGGCTACTACTTTAAAGCAATGATGCTTGCAGATTTTGAGAATCAAGCATATTAATGTTGTAACAGGAAACTGTCCTTTTCAATGACTTTTTCTTTTCTTTACCCCTTTCCCCTCTATAGAAATTGGATCAAATGACCCCAAATCACCAGAACAATGGTTACTTAAAAAACAGAAGAGGTATCAGGACTTACTCAGCCTAGACCTGGTCTGCAGACTGTCCTCGGTTCCAGCCTTATTTGTCTTTATTCTCCTTGTAAAGGGAGTGCATAGAAGCAGAACAAAACTCCCTGAAAGCCCTATAAAAAGGAAGAAAGAACGCAGGAACATAAACAAAATAATGTAAATAAATAATAACTTCAATACACACAAATGCAGGCCCAGAATGGCCCAAATGAGATAAAATTAAATGGAATGTCACAATCAAACAAGCAGGATTGGCATGTTAATACAAGTGACTAATGGAAGTCACAAGATTAACTTTTAAAGACACCAATTACTGCAAAGTGATTTGTTAATATATAAATATTTTGTTTCTGTTTCTGCTGCTTGATAGGAGCACCAACTTATTTACAATTGTGGCTTCAGAGTGAAACTTCCCTTTCTAGAACCATGGTACTTGTGCCATGGAAGTTGGTTACACTGTAAAACCATCCAGACCCAAAGGGTTAAAGTGACATGGACAACTCATAAAAGTATTCCAGTAATCTTATGCATGAGGGAAGACAAGGTAGCCTTATCACAGACAATTAAGGAATGATTCTCCCCACAACTTGTACATCAAGAGGAAAAGAGAAATTTGACCTGCAGCTATTTTACTCCTAAAATAAGACGTATGCTGGGTTGCTTATGGACTCTTAATTGGGAGGTCTGAATACTTTGGATAGATAGTTTAAGCCATTGCAAGAGAAAAGATTCTTTGAAGAGGTGAGAGTGAAGCTCTTCTGTAAGTTCTCAAGAGACATCTAGCTCAAGATTCTTTAGATGCTCTGGAAATGATGAGGAGTTAAGTTTGTTAACAAGTTTGGAAGTGTAAGTCATGCAGTTCAGGATCAGAATGGATCAAACTAGACCTCAAGATGAGGTGAACTAAACCAAATATTCTAGTTGGGTTTAGGCCTTCTTCTTTTCGCCCAAAAGGATTTCAACCCCCTACTTACCTGCCAGTCAGGTCCAGATTAAGAGTGGGGGGGGGGGGGGGCAAAAGGGGCTATTGCCCCCGGCCCCGCTATTCCAGGGGGCCCCAGAAGGAAATTAACGTTAAATATTTGCATAAAGTATCGGGGGGGAGGGGGGATGTGACAGCCTCAAGAATCCACTTGCCCCGCGCCTCGCAACTTCTTAATCCGGTGCTGCCAATTAGTCCTAAGATGGTTCTATCTCAGGATTTCGGAGGCATTTAATCGAGGAGTGAAACGTGTGGCCTGTGATAGGTCTATATCAAGTTTCTCGAAGCCCTTGAACGAGGATGTCCTTGGACAGTATGTCCTCGATCATCGAGCGGCTACCGCCAACTCCTGTTTCAGCATCACCTCATCCCATGAATTCAGTACGAAAAAGTATACATTGTAAACAGGAACAGGCAAGTCACTCATAAAATGACAAAACTCAAACACGATACCGAGCAACCGTAGCATATGGACCTGGAGCACGCTCGTTAAGCCTGGAGTCAACAGCTACGTTTATCATGAACCAGGAGATATCGCATCGCCAACCACTAAATGTTCATGGGCCCACCTCCCACACGTTTCTATCCTCAACACTATCTTCGACAACTTCCACGATTGGCTACGACGGGGAGAAGGGGGTTGTGAGAGAGAAAAACCGCGATTTGTTCATGAAGAAATCGGCCATTGCTACAGTAATGTATGTTCCAGGATAAATGTACCTACGTCTTCTCTTCCATGGAAAGAATTTTCTCGAAAATTCACCATGCAGTTTAGCCACATTAACATTTTGAGAGTTGCGAGTGAAATTCTAAGAAATCCCCGCACGTTTTTAGCCTCACCGAAAGAGGGAAACCACTTCATCGATTTCACTCCAATTTGTCCCGTCAGTCGTGATCATGCAGTTCTCTCCGGCAGTATTGAAGCGTGTTTTCAGGACTAGTGCGCGCACTGACTTCATTAAAAGCGATCCTTGAACAAAAACCGTGCATCTATTTCTGTAAGTTTCCTAGGGCTCACGGAGATTTTCAAATACTAAGGTATGTAATGGGCGAAACTTCAAAGTGTTTATTTGGTTTAACAAGAAGGAAAATTTTTTTAAAATCCCGTAATAGAAAACATGTAGATGCATACTAGATGAGACATGCACAGCAATAACTTTTTCTTAAGATATAAACATTCGAACAGCGACGCAATTTTTTTTTTATCCGCAACCGGTATGAGCCGGAATGAGATTCACACCTTCTAAAAAATGCAATCTTGTTTTCTCCACATCCCTGGGGAGATGAAGCTTTAAATAAGCAGGAATTATTTAGAGGGAGAATGGATGTCCTTTTCCGTTCCTCCAGATGCTCTCTAGATAGGAATGCAAGAAGGTGGATTCTTGAAACGGGTTGAAAAAAAAAGCAATATTGTCGAAAGCGTGTATTAAAAATGTCCATCCCTTTTCCGACGGGGCTGCAAGGCCGACAGCAGATAAAACCTAGGCCTCAAAAGAGGAAACGGAATTAGAAAATGTGTTTATTTCTATTTGCATGGAATGTGACTCCATTCGACATTTGTTCAAGAGAAGTGGGTTCGTTTCCCGTACAGCTGTTCTGTAGATGGGCAGTCGAGTCGATTGGTGTCACGCCAATCGACTATCTACTGACTCCCTCTATTCTCCAGATTCCATTTCTGCCCTGCAGAAACCGTGGCTCAGCTATTCATACTATTCAATTATATTCCGTCTCACCGTCGAGCGCTTTGAAAAAAATCCCAAACTGGTTCACCCATACGAGGTGGTCGAGCCGTCCACGACAGTGTCATACCGACCTGTCAAAAGGGGCTTCATTACAGTACTCTGCCCAGCCGCGGATCGAATATTATGTTGGGGATGCCGTTCAGAGGGGCTGTCCCTTTTCCTTTGCAGGGAAGATATCTTTGTTCCTACTGCCAAGACCTGCGGCATTTTATACGTCGGGCGGAGGGTAATTGCCGTGCGCTGGACCCTTCCGTCTTGAAAATTTATCATTAAAAAAATTTAGATACAGACTGGAAGGCTCATCCTTCCGTTTTAGACGTACCTATAATCGATTCGTCGTCCACCAAGCGAAGCCACGGCCGTCTGGCGAGCGGAGAATAATGGTGGCTTTCCTCCCCCCACATTTTCATCAGGTCTGGCGACTTTCTCCCCTCAAGTAATTCTCGCATGCCTGCAGCTCATTCTGATGTCACTGGGTGCCCCTTTCGATTCTATATTCCTCATCATTCTTCTTTCCCCTTCCATTACTGAATCTGATGGTTTCTTGAACAGTTGTACAATACGATAATTCGCAATGTTTCAAATGAGAAGGATAATTGATTTTTGTACTTTTACCTCTGATTTCATGATATCAGATGATCACAGTAATAGTAGAAAGATACAGAGATTGACAACAACAAAAAACAATGAAGTTTACTAGAGGATTTTCATCTTGTTAAATATGACAGGAATGTAAAAGAAAAATTTAGGTTTCTGATTTCTTCTTGCCTTTGCATATGACTGAGTTGTAGTTACTCGAGAGGACTGAGAATTTTCATGGCTTCCGCATAAAAATAATTTATTACTAGTATGAAACCACCAGGCGAATGCTATGAACGTGGATGACATGTTCAGGTGGCATTCGGCGAAAGTACGACCGCATGCTTTCCGTCCACAAACGGGTTAACCAGTGGATTATGCAGCTGACTGATGAGCGAAGTGGAGGCAGCGGCAGAGTCCCCAGAGCCACTCAATATCCCCTTCCAGTATTCGTTCCCTGGGAAGGCGTTCCCGTCCCAGGCGTACGAAACGACTAGGAGTTTCCCTTCGTTCTCGTCCTTCAACTTCTCCTGAGGGTTGCGTTTCGAGAGGTGCACCTTCACTCCGTGTCGCGTGCATTCCCCACTGCGGATTCCAGCCACGTCATTGCCCTTGATCCAGCTGAAGTCCACGTCAGCTACGTGAGACAATGGGAGCTCCTGCAAAACCTCTCCGAAAGAATCGAGATATAGTTGTTCTTGGGCAGGGCACAGCTTCCAGACGCCGAGTCCCAGCCCCACCACGTGTACATACGCTCGACGCGTTGCGCTTATTCCTCGTGCATTTGCTTCCATTAGCAGGGTTTCTGCCGAGATTCGCACGCGTTTCTTGTAAGCAGATACATTGAGCATACCACGCTGGGCCTGAAGGAAGTTGCCAGTAGAGCTCGAGGACGCTTCAGTGAACGTAGGAAAACAAAAATCACCGTTAGCGTTGGTGATACCGTAGAACTTCGCCCATATGCGCTTGAGTGCAACGCTCTGACGGTCCGCTCCCGCACGCAATGCGTCCGATTCGATGCCGTACCCATTCTCAGGAGTGTTCTTGCTGGGGTCGACAACGACATCCTGCCATTCCATGAGGCCAGGAAGCTTGAGTCGAGCTCCGACGAGACCCACGATGATCCCTCTCTCCTCGAAGGTCCCCGGAACTCCCTTGCGCCCCCTGTTACGTCGTTCGCCGTCGTTGATGAAGGCAGTCTCGGATGATAGACCCACCAACGCAGACAGCTTTACCTCGTCGTACGACAGGTAGTCTTTGAGAACGAGCGGCGGGTTCTCCTTTTCCGTCCCCACCGAGACGAAACCCCCTCGACCACACGTCCCATCCCGAAGCTTCCACGTGTCGTTGGCCTTATAGAACGCGAGGGGCCGCTGGTGGAGTAGTCGCGTGAGCAGCTTCTCTCGGCTCGTTTCACGATAGAAGGGTCTCTCCACGATCGATCCGAGTTCTCGTTTGATGGCGAGGAACTCGTCCAGCAGGGTCATCACTTCGCGATGCACGATGGGTCTGGTGCCCGTCACGAAGCGTTCAGCCTCGTCTTCGGAAACGTCCCGGCACCTCAGCAATTCCTCGATGCGATTGGTCTTCAACGGGAAGGGAATGCCTTTCTCGAACTCCTGGCTTCTCTCCAACAATTCGGAAAGATGAGGATGCGAAGATTTCGCCATCGTTGACGAACCGACGACAAGGAAAAACCCCTCAAAAATGGCTGGCCGAACTAAGTTTACTCAGTGCTATCGGAGGCACGATAAGGCACCCGAGGGAGTACCTCACTCGAGATAAGGTGAAACGAATTCGATTCTTTGCGAGGGTTGTGGCAACGTGAGGCAGAACTAGAAGTTGCGATCGTGAATCTTAATCTCCTTCCGCCATGTCGCCCGTCACCGCGTCGTTCGTCGTCGTCGTCGTCTCGTCCGTCGGTCGATGCTCGAATTTGAATATTCGTGTTTCCACCGTCATGCACAGGTCGACGTGTACGTGATGTTTTAAAATCTTTCTCGACAGTTGGCCTGTCCGGAGGGAAGGAAGCTCCGTGCGTGAGCAAGTCCTCGTGCGGAGAATGCCTGAGGACCAGTCCCCAATGTTCCTGGTGTCCCGATGACGTGAGCTTCACTTTTTTCCCGCTCGATGTCGCTCTCCAGTCGCAACGACCGGCGAACGTTAACGTTACATCTGTAGGCCGTGCGTCGATCTCGGGACGTGATTTAAGGATACGTGGGAGTGTCTCTCAAATCACCGTCAACGTGAACAAGTCCGAATTCACTCACCTGTGTGTTGGAAACGGAAATCTATCCGGAGAATGTAGGCCGATGGGTGAACTTTCACTATCTTATGCCATCACCATTGACACGAGCGTTAGCCTACGAAATGTACCTTAGCCGGTTCCCCTCGCCCTGCATTTGCGCCTCCCCGGGAAGGCGCCATTTCCACATGGTATGCGGCACCCATGCTCCCGCGGGCAGCGGTACTCACAAGGAGAGAGCGAGAGGGTGCGGGCTTGGAAGTAGCACACTTTTCCCGAGCGGAGTAGTACTGTATCTCCTTTCGACATCCGCGCCTTCTTCCGCATCACGCGCCATGCTGGTAGTTGAGATTCTCGCTCATAGATGTCTCAGGTTTGGTTTTCTAGCTTACGAATCCATGCGAGTGGGAGTACTGGAAGCGTCGAAAGGCGTTAGGTCGAGTTCATACTCGTGTCGTACGGCATGCTGGATGCTGCATCCTGTCCAGCGAAAGATTCTTGCTGGATGGAATCGAATGAAACCTAATTGTTTTGGATGCAGTAGAGCTTTCAGTGCAGCAAATGCAACGTGCAGTTCTGCAGTCCGTTATCGTACTGTAGCTCTTCTCCGGATCGATGGTCCAGCATGCCGTACGATGCCGTCCAGCAGGAGTGTGGACTCTGAGTAAACGCGTCGCTGATATTAATAACGAACGACGGTTCTTTTCTCTCTGAGACGAGGTCGTCCCACGTGGCCTTGGCTGTCGTTCTACGAGACGAACGAGCGGATGCGTCGGCTTCGCCTTCGGGCAAGGAATTGGAGTCTCGAGCTGGCGTTTGGAAATTCAAAAGACGCCACGACCGCCGAAACGTTCGACCGTCGATCGAGTCCGTGATGAAAAGAACCTGGATCGTGCAACGAACCGACTAGATGAAACGCGACCGCGCGCGTTCGTAATTATTCTCGAACGTTACGATGTTTTAATCATAAAATATAATTTCTCAGTGCTCTTCGGCGGGAAGGGAAAATGTTCCTCGACCCGTCGGCTTCGACTCTTCGAAAAGATAGGAATGCGAGGATTCTTCGTCGACAAGGGACCGGAGACGAGGTAATCCAGGAAACCGAGGAAGCAATTCATCGTTATTCGGTGCTATCTCAGATAAGGGGACGGATCGAGGGGTGGTAGAATCAAGCATCCTAGTACGTTGCTGTCGTCCCCTGCGTGAATCGGGAGACAATTTCCGCAACGCAGGAGTTAGTTTTCGTGAGAGAGGTGCCAGTTTCCGCGACGTTGGGGATTTTCGAGGATGTCGCCGGTCTCGGCCTCGCTCGTCGTCCTTTCGCTAGGTCGAGTTTCACGGTTCGTTTCCAGGTCCGCGAGCGGCTGCGTCTAACCCCGTACTTTCCACTCTCAGTTGGCGTGTGCCTCGGGATGGAGGCGCAGTGCGATAGCAGGCAATCCTGCGGGGAGTGCCTCGAGATCGACGAGCAGTGTTCCTGGTGCAGCGACGACGTGAGGGCGAGCTCTTTCATCGCGTCGGTCGAGGAATTTCGCCTTCGAGGTGTCCTCGGGTCGGAAATCGAAATCGAGTCGATGTGCCGCCGACGTTCGCGAATGCGACTCGCGATCGCGATCTCGCACTGCCAAGCTTTTAGACCAAACGTTAAGCCTCATCGATGTTCCCACCGGTGGAAGATAGTCTCCAAAATGGACGAAGCAATTTGCGCTGTTTGCGGCCCCGAGCGGTCTCTCCCTCCCGTATGGCACCTCCATCGTCTGTGACGCACCGGGAAGCGACGCTCGTGTCCATAGATGTCGCGGGATTGATTGCGTCGCATTCAGGGACTCGAGGAGTGCCAGCGGAGAGACACCAGGAACGCGTGATTGCTGTGCAGGTTCGCGGTGAAGTCGTTGGCAGTCGTCGGCAACGGTGAGTCGTTACGCGTTCCGATACGCGATGGCATGGGTTCATCGCTTTTAGCCGTGAGAGGCATTCTCCCGTGGTTTCTTCGTACGGGAAAATCGCTAGAGAAATCACGCATGCGTCGTTCGATAGGCTACCTGCGGTCGATAGGAAATTTATTATCGAAAAGGACTGCGATAACGATGCACCGAATCGTCTTTCGATACCGGATCGGTTCGGTGCGGAGCGAGATGAAGCCAACAGGAATTCCGCCGGCAATCCACTCGACACCGCGAATACAAATATCCAAAGCTCGCCGATCCACCTTAGATGGCGAAAAATCCTCCCTTTTCCTAGATTTTCGACTTACGAGTCGTCTCGGCGACCTGCGAGAACGGGACTACGAATATTCCTCGCGATTTCTTAAAATGTAACCTTCCCTTTAAAAAATCCCCGACGGAATTCCCATCCCTAATCTCACCTGATTCTTCCCCGAAGGCGTACCAGGATTACTGGCCCCGCTGCGACACGTACGAGCGACTCCGCGAACACAAATGCTCCCCGAGCAACACCGTCACGTGGAAAGGAGGGGTGAAAATCGACAGTGGCTCGACCAGGCAACCGAATCTACATCCCTCGAGGGTCGACGTCACCCTCCGACCAGGTACGACTCGGGGAATCTCCTCATGGGGAATCTCCTCCTTCCGGGGAATCCCTACCTCCATGCATTTGACCGGTGCGATCTTGCAGGCGAGGAACAGAGCGTGAAGCTGACTTACACGGTGAGCCAGAATTATCCTCTGGATCTGTACTACCTGATGGATCTGACCAACACGATGAAGCCGCACTTGGACACCCTCAAGAAAATCGGTAAGGTCTCACCCTCAAGGACGGAGCGGAAAGGACGCGGATCGAAGGGTTACGCGTCCGAGCTCCCGAACACAGACGTTTCGTAGCTTGGTACTTGCCTTGTACTTTGGTACTCGTGTGTACCTTCCTCGTGCACGACGGGGTTCGAACGTCTCGGATGCGTGTCCGTTCGAAGGACGCGTCTTAGAACGTACACCTGCACCTCACACGATACTTAGGGCACGGTACATGGTCTGCTGTTCGCAATCCGATGGTGTACTTCCATCTCCATAGAGACGGTAGGGACTCGGTCCCCATAGAGACGCAATTCGGTGTTCTTTTTTTGCGATCGCAGGGGACGAGTTGGCGAAGACGCTGACGAACCTGACCCGGAATTACCAGATCGGGTTCGGGTCGTTCGTGGACAAGCCGGTCTGGCCGTTTGCGGGGTTGAGGGAGGATTTCATCCAGAATCCCTGCCCCGACTGCATCTCGCTCTACAGCTTCAGGCATCACCTGAACTTCACGTATAACATGGCACATTTCGTGGGAAACGTGGGTCCACCGACTCGTCAGGAGCGATGCACGAACCGAAAAAAAAAAAAACACTCATAAAAGAACGTCCCCGTTCAGGTGAGCCAGGCGAAACTGTCGGGGAGTCTGGACGCGGCCGAGGGCGGACTCGACGCCCTGTACCAAGCGGCCGTCTGCGAGCGACGGCTGGGCTGGAGGAATCAGTCTCGGAGGGTCATCTTGTACACGACCGACTCCAAAACCATGCCGCACGTCGCCGGAGACGGAAAGGTAAGACGCGTGGTCGAAGAGAGTCCCGCCGCTCCAGACCATTTTCCTCAAGAACAAAAGGTTTCTAAAATGCTCATAATTACGTTCCTAATTTTCTTATGAATTCCGGCTCAAAATATTTGGTTATTATTTTAATAAAAAATTTCAAATGCCTATTTTTTTAAATCGAATGATATTATCTTTTTTAATCACGTCGTGGTAATGTAAAAATTACGTTCTCGTTTAGAAAACCCCAAGAAAAAGTTATTTGGTGGATTTCAGTTGGGAGGGGTCACGCAGAGGGTGAACGAGACGTGCCGCCTCGGGCCGTCGGGGTACTACGAGGACGCGTTGGAGTTCGACTACCCGTCGATCGAGGAGCTGGACCGGGCCCTGACGGAGGCGGGGGTGGCCGTCGTGTTCGCGGTGACGAGGGAGGCCCAGAACATTTACGGGCCGCTGGGGAAGACGCTGAACGCTCTCAACGAGGTCACGGTGCTGGACCACCCGGACGATATCATCCATGTCATTCGGAACGCTTACAAGGTTCGTCTTGTCTTCCGAAATGTGTGACCGGTCGGATTCTCTGCAAAAGCGAGAGAGCCCCGGGAAAAAAAAATGAGAAGAGTTTCTTACAAAAGCTGGGACCGTAAAGTAACGTAATGATAGTCGACTCCATTACGGTGGGGAAAAAATTACAGTAAGACCAGAATTCCGTTCAAGGGAAACCAAGGACGGTGCTCCACGCTACTGGGAAATCCGACAGGTATATAAAATTGTCTTTCGCACGAGATGATCCTTGATGTCGCGGACAGAATCTTACGTCCGTGGTGAAGTTTGTGGACAACGCGACCCAAACGCTGGACCTCAGGTACTGGAGTTCCTGTCTCGAACGGGGAGGGGAGCCGAAGGAGACGCGAGAATGCCCGGGACTCTCCCTCGGAGACAGCGTGAATTTCGTTCTCAACATCTCCTTCCGGACCTGCCCGCCGAAGGAGGAGAGGATCGCGTGGGTCTGTGCTCCGTCGGATCTCGTTAGGACCGTTAGACCGAGGACGCGTATCGTGACGATCCCTTCGGTGCGGTAGATCAAGGTGAATCCACTGGGACTCCGGGAGAAGACGCTGATCCGCGTGAAGATGCTGTGCGAGTGCGAGTGCGAGAGGGGGTCCGAGTCGGCCCCGTCGTCGAAGAGGTGCAAGAACCACGGGAAGCTCGTGTGCGGGGCGTGCGAGTGCGACGAGGGAAGGTCTGTCTCGTTTCCTTCTCGATTCCGTCCCGATCTTGCCTCGTCGCGGTTCGCGAATGCGGGAATGCCGGCAGGTACGGGAGGAACTGCGACTGCTCGGTGGGTGGAGAAGGGGTGGACCCGGAGAACTGGAAGGAGAAATGTCGGCCTTTCAACGCTTCCGAAGAGGATCCGATGTGCTCGGGTCGGGGGTCCTGCGACTGCGACCGCTGCGTCTGCGACCAGCCGGGCGACGGAAGCGGACAGGTGTTCGGTCCCTTCTGCGAGTGCGACACGCGGCTGTGCCCGAGATCCCCGGACGGAAAGTCGTGCGGGGGCCCGACGCGCGGGGTGTGCAACTGCACCACCTGCGCCTGCTACGACGGCCACTCGGGGGATGACTGCTGCGAACGGGAAGAGGATTGCATCCCTCCGGGGGGCTCCAGTCTCGGGGCCTGCTCCGGGCACGGCCAGTGCGTCTGCTCCGTCTGCGAGTGCCACGACACCCCGCTCGGACGGTGAGCGACTTCCTCGGTTCCTTCTACCCGCTAATCGTACGAGCGGTCGCGAAGTTTCGGCATTAGAGGTTTGGCTTCGGGCCTTTGCAGCGTAAAATACTCCACGTCTCGGGAACCATCCCAGCGGCATCGATGTTCTTTAGCTCATCTGAGAGCTCGGAATGACCCCCTTCGTCATCTTCACGAAAGTAACGGCTCGTTATTTTAAAAACAATTATCTGATTACTGTCAGGGACGTAGCCAAGGGGGCTGTCCTCGGGGTCTGGACACCCCCCGAAATGAAGCAAGATATCACAAACAAGGCGTGGGTGGGGGAGCGTGAAAAGTTTCATATATATAACTGAAGTTTTGACTTGTACTCCTATTACACCTTCTGAATACAATCACTCTTGACCAATACTGTCCCGTCCCCCCTCCATTTTGCTTCCATTTCTCTACCAGTTTTTTTCGTTCCAGTAGCAAACCATGATTTAGAAGTGGCTTTCACCCACTAAGTTATGACTAATTCAAGGTCAGTCCTTGACCCATATATTTTCGTGCAAAAATAAAATCGAAATTTTGGAAGAAAGGGCTATTTTGAACTATGAGGTCGGTGGGCTTGTAGTCTCAAAAGGGCTTTCGAATTTTCCTCATTCCTCCCAACCGATCACCATCCTCGGCCACTTCGTCATCTCATGAGCCTCAGAAGCCCGAAAGTAATTTCTTGGCTACGTCCCTGGTTACTGTCAATGACCTTTGACCTTGATTTCTTGCAGAACCTCTTTTTTAAGTTCAAAATTGTCAACAGAAAAGAATCACTGTTATTTAACCCAGGGGTGTCAAACATACAGCCCGCGCAGGTTGTTCATCTGGCCCCCTGTCTGTTCTTGAAATGACCTGGATCGGCTCTCGATCTCCTGGTCTCCTGGTCGACCCAGGCCAGGGCCGTCAGTATTCGAATGTGTCACCGTTCGAATGGAGAGGGTTCGTCGACGAGCCGCAGCAGTCACGGCGGTTTCATTCACTCGCCTGCCATATTGCAATCGCGACTGCATTGCTGCTGCTGTTGCAGGTGCGAACGAATCGATGCATGCTCGATTCCTTCTCGAGTCACCCGTCGTGTAATAAGTATCACTTGGGTGGGTGCGTTCTGTTGCCTCGTGTGACTATGAAATCTCTTCTTTTTTTTTCTCATGAGAGCTATTGCACATATTTTCTTAAAGATGAATCGAATTCTGTTCATACGTCTGGGTGCTTGTTCCAACAAATTTTCTTCCGTCCGCAGATTTAAAAGCGCGTACATACTGACAACTGTCATCGATGAGTTAAAATTAAATTTGGTGCGTCCCAAAGTTGGAACGGGGAAAACTGACTTAATGATATATTTCAATTAAAAATTATGGGTGCGGCTCGCCG
Organism: Darwinula stevensoni; assembly: GCA_905338385.1. Lineage (NCBI taxonomy): Eukaryota > Metazoa > Arthropoda > Ostracoda > Podocopida > Darwinulidae > Darwinula > Darwinula stevensoni. The sequence goes on from CAJPEV010000467.1 coordinate 114,170, forward strand.
ACTGACATTCCTAACTTAAACCATCCGGGAATTTTCTTTCTGGGGGTACAGATCTCCGAATCGGTGAATATTTCGGCCGAAGTTGGATTTTTTTCATCAAGAAAATTCCATTTACAGCCAGGATTCACTGGAACATCGGAATCTTTTCAGGCTGGATTATTTCCTGTCCTGTATTCCCCAAGTATACTTAAGCAATATTGACCCTGCTTAGATTCAGTACGTGATATTAGCTCAATGTAAGGCCAGTATTTGCCGAGTGTACCTTGTAATAAACTGCTGGGTGTGACTCCTCGTTCCATTCCAGGAAATTCATTTTCTTTCCGCTTTCATTTCATGGTTCTGATGTCATATTTACAGAACCGTCAGGGGCGTCCCTCTTTTTCGAGCAGACTGCGTAGTTCCGATGCCGTTACTCGAGTCTCATTTGGAGGCAAAAAGGGGGGGTGGGGTTGGGGGGGGGGGGTGGAAGTGCGAAGAGAGATTCTGGGGAGCTAAATCTCGTCACCCCTCCGATCTGCACCGTGCAGGTACCATGGGAAGTACTGCGAGGTATGCCCCACGTGCCGGCAGCAGTGCGGGCGATACCGGGACTGCGTGGAGTGTCGGGTCTTCCAATCCGGACCGATGGGAAGCGATTGTCACGCCAACTGTTCCATGCCCATCATCGAGATCGACCGGATGTTTCAAGAAGGTTTCGATCCTCTATTTTTTTCGTTTTCCTCCTGGAGAAGTTCCGATCGTGTGGTAGGTGATTGGAATTTCGTGCGGTAGATGATTTGCAGGGGGAACGAGACAGATGCGGGTTCATGGACGAGACCGGCTGCCGATACGAGTTCATCTATTACTTCGACTCGAACCAGCAGGTGATGATCGAGGCTTCGACGGTCAGGGTGAGCATCAGAGTCGTTCGATTCATTTAATTGATTAATTAATTCATTAAACGTGGAATCGGTGCGTAGGAGTGTACCGGGGGGATGAAATACCCATGGGTGATCGGCGGGTCGCTGGTGGGAACACTGCTGCTGGGGTTGCTCGTGATCGGGCTGGTGAAGCTGTTCTTCACGATCAAGGACAACCGGGAGTATCAGCATTTCCTGATGGAGCAGGAGAAGACGAGGTTCGCGACGGAGCTGAACCCGCTGCACAAGCCGGCCGTCACGACCTTTAAGGTGCCGGATGGGTTGCGGTCGGAGCTGTGAGACGCGGAGGTGGTCCCCGAGGAGGTCGACGAGGGACGGATGTAACTGCACGATCGGTCCGGTCACGCAAGTGTGTGCATCTTCACGTTTTGCATGGACTTTTTTCACATTTTGCATGCGGAATGAATCGATTCTATTGTTTCTCTGCACGTGTTTGAAACTCGTCGAAGCAGCTTGCTCTCGAATCGTCGTGATGGAATTATTGGGATTTTTGCGTCTTTTTCGATTCGGAGGGTAGAGTTCGTCGCGTCTCTCCCTATATGGGGAGAGGCGCGAAGGTTGGCAGGTCGGATGGTCCATAGAAGCGAGCTAGCTGAGGGAAAAAAAGTTTTGAATGTATCGCATGAGCTGGTAACGTAAAATCACGTGACGATAGACAGAACTGTAGTCCGATGGCAACAAAAAATCGTAGGCAAAAGTTGCTCGCACCCGACGGAAACTACGACAGTGCTTGACGATACTGAAATTTCCAACGGGCCTAGACTTTCTATTCTCGCGATGACGCGGGCCGAACGTGGTGCCGTTCGCGGTCGACGCCACTCAGGAGCTGGACCTCAGGTATCGGAGTTCCTGAAAATTAAGAGAGTGCTCGACGCCCATAGAAAATCCGACAGGAACATAAAAATTATTTTCGCACGAGGTGATCGTCGATGTCTGGGGCGGAAACTTACGTCCGTGGTGCGGTTCGAGAACGACGCGACCCAAGCGCCATACCTATGGTTCTGGATTTCCTGTCTCGAAAGGGGATGGAAGCCGAAGGAGACGCAAGGATTCACCGTATCTCTCTTCTGGAAACAGCGTGGATTTCGTCCCGGACATCTCCTTCCGCCGAAGGAGGAGAGGGTCACGTGGGTCAGTGCTCCGTCGGATGTCGTTAGGAGTAGCTCGTGGACGTGTATCGTGATGGTTCGTACGGTGCGGTAGATCGCAGTGAGTTCTCTGGGGCTCCGTGAGAAGACGTTCATCCGCGTGGAGACGATATGCGAGTGCCAGAAGGGAATCTGTGTCTGCACGATCGGTCCGGTTGCGCTAGTTTGTGCACGTTCAGGTTTTGCATCGGCTTTTTTCATATTTTGCATGCACATCGAATCTATTCTATCGTTCCTCTACGTGTGTGTGGAACTCCTCAAAACTAGCTGCTCTCGAGTCGTAGCGATGGGATCGTTGCCGTTTTAGCGAGGGTACAGGGTTCGTGTTTGAGGGTAATGAACGAATTCCTCGATCATTTTTTCTTTACTTTTCTTTTATCGGTCTGCATCACATCTAGACGGGACCCCTAATCTCGGTACACTTTGCTTGCGTTGGCCGCATCATTTTTTTCCCACTCGGTTTCATCATGTGACGATCGTTCTTAGTAGGTTCCGATACGTTTCAATTTGATCTACGATTCCTCGTTTCGTCTCCGAGGAAAAAGAACACGTGCCCCGACGCCGAACCTGGTCACTCGGCTGATGGCAAAAATCGCTCGGCGACCGACGACGGCGCGAGTGTCGTTCCTTCACGCCACCCCAACGGTTAGAAAAGTTGGATGGTTACAGGTCACCATCAACCTTTATTTCACCACTTCTTTTGCAAGGACTCTCGGACACGGCTGATGTTAGGCAAAAAGAACGCGTTGGCCTAAGCCGCATCTTTTTCGTACTCGAAAAATAGCGTCGCACGTAAATAGGGAGCGCTGCAGTCGACCATAGCGCCCTCTGGGCATGCGTATCTTGCGGTATATATATATATATATATATAAATCTTGAACTCATGAACCTCTTTGTCAAATATGAACTACATCGGGCTGTCCCTTAAAAAGTTATAGCAAATCAAATCATTTCGGTGACTTCATAGCAACCCTGTATGTAAAATGTTGGAACGAAGAAAATCCAATTCCCCCTGATACGATTGTGATACATGATAGAGGAGGAGGAAGCGATCAGAGAAAGACTTACCTTGAAGGTGATCCTTCGGCTCGATCTCGTGCGAATCGATCGATGTCCTGGGAGTTCTGCTTGCTCAGTAAGCATTATTGAGCCTCTTTGCCGCATGTTTTGGTTCCGTTCGACTTCGTATCGAGTGTACTTTCGATGACCGAATTCCGGTCGAAACCGGAAATTAACACTTGGGTAGTGTCCGTTGTGAGTTTATTCGGTGCTATCGGGGAAACGACAAGGCACGCGAACGAGGCGAAACGCTTTCGAGTCTTTTCGGAGGGTTGTGCCTGCGTGAAGCGGAACCGGAGGCTGCGATCGTGAATCTTAGTCTCTTCCCGCCGTGTCGCCCGTCACCGCGTCGTTCGTCGTCGTTCGTCGTCGTCGTCGTTCGTCGTCGTCGTCGTTCGTCGTCGTTCGTCGTCGTTCGTCGTCGTCGTCGTTCGTCGTCGTTGTCGTCGTCGTCTCGTCCGTCGGTCGATGCCCGAATTTTAATATTCGTATTTCCACCGAAGAGGCGAAGTTTTAAAATCTTTCTCGACAGTTGGCCGTCCAGAAAGAAGGAAGGTCTTTGCGTGAGCAAGTCCACTGTTTTCCCGCTCGATGTCGCTCTCCGGTCGCAGCCTCTGCTCGCAACGACCGGCGAGCGTCGAGTTCCCGATCTGTAGGCCATGCGCCAGTCTCTCGACGTGACTTAAGGGTACGAGGGGGCATCTCTCGAATCACCGTCATCGTGAACGAGTCCGAATTCATTCACCCGTCTGTCGGAAACGGAAATCGACCCCGGAGAATGTAGGCCAATGGGTGAATGCGTCACGATGACGTGAGCTCATTTTTTTCCCGACTCGATGTCGTTCTCCGGTCGCGACGACCGCAAGCGTTTCGTTCTTGCTGTCGACCTGTAGGCCGTACGTCGATCTCAGGACGCGACTTTGGAGTACCAGGGAGCGTCTGTCTGATCACCGCCAACGCGAACGATGATGCCTTACGTGTGAACGCCTAGGAGTGGGAGTAGTGGGAGCGTCGATTGCAAGATTACTGGCCCCGCTGCGACACGTACGAGCGACTCCGCGAACACGATTGCTCTCCGAACGGCATCGTCACGTAGAAAGGAGAGGAGAAGGGCGACCTTGGAACGACAAGGCAAAGGAGTCTCCAACCCTCGAGGGTCGACGTCATCCTCCGACCAGGTACGACTCGGGATATCTCTTCTGCTGAATCCTCACCTCGATGCCCTTGACCGGTGCGAACCTTGCAGGCGAGGAGCAGAGCGTGAAGCCGACTTACACGATGGGCAAGAATCATCCTCGGGATCTGTACTATCTGATGGATCTGACCAACACGATGAAGCCGCACTTGGACACCCTCAAGAAAATCGGTAAGGTCTCACCCTCGAGGACGGAACGGAAAGGACGCTGATCGAAGGATTACGCGTCCGAGCTCCCGAACGCGGACGACTCGTAGCTTGATACTTACCTTGTACTTTGGTACTTATGTGCACCTTCCTCGTGCACGACGGAGTCGAAGGTCTCGGATTCGTGTCCGTTCGAAGGACGCGTCTTAGAACGTACATCCGAACCTCACTCGGTACTTACGGCACGTTCCACGGTCTGCTGTTCGCAATCCGATGGTGCATTCCCGTCTCCATGGAGACGCAATCCGGTGTTTTCTTGTGATCACACGGGACGAGTTGGCGAAGACGCTGACGAACCTGAGCCTGAATTATCGGATCGAGTTCGGGTCGTTCGTGGACAAGCCGGTCTGGCCGTTTGCGGGGTTGAGGGAGGATTTCATCCAGAATCCCTGCCGTGACTGCGTCCCGCTCTACGGCTTCAGGCATCACCTGAACTTCACGTATAACATCCCTGCTGAAAAAAAACCTCGCTACAAATTCATGAGGTCTGATGAGACCTCATGACTTAATCATGAGATCTCACGAATTTCTCACGAAGTTGACCGAATATCTCATGAGGAAATTCTCGTAATATAATCCTCACGAGGTACTTAATGAGGTCTCGCGACCTTCTCATGAGAATTGTGCCGTTCCTCATGAGGATCAGGCCTCGTGAGACCTCATGAGACCTCTCCTTCGATAACCTCATGAGGATCTCATGAGGTTTCTTCTGCAGTGCACAACCGAGGCGAGATGGCGACCGTATAGCCGCTCTGATGGGACGAATGCCCTGATCTCATTGGAACATCTCTCCTGTACTCACCGAAATGATTTGATTTGCTATAACTTTTTAAGGGACAGCCCGATGTAGTTCATATTTGACAAAGAGGTTCATGAGTTCAAGATTTATATATATATATATAT
>CAJPEV010000468.1:0-21250 GCA_905338385.1 Darwinula stevensoni
CCCTTATAAAAAAACCTCACACTCCCTCACATGTGGAATGGGTGTGGAATCGTGTGGAAGGGGTGTGGAAGGGGTATGGAATCGTGTGGAAGGGGTATGGAATCGTGTGGTAGGTGTGTGGATTCATGTGGTAGGGGTGTGGAATCGTGTGCAAGGGGGGAGGACTTAGGTGGGGGGGGGGGGGAGAAAGGAAGGTGCGGACGGGGTGAGGATGCGGAGAAAAAGTTTGTAGATTGGGAATTGGAAGCTGCACCTGATAACATGTTTGAGTAAAGATGATTAGTTAACAAGTTAATACGTGGGAGACAGCGTTATCATTCAAAATAGGGGGAGGAAAATGGGGGCTGAAGGGTCAAAGGAGGGAGCTGAGAGATGAAGCTGTGTAAATTCGTATGTACAGCTAGTAAGTAACTTGACCATAGACAGCACCGCCATCCTGCTGTGGCTTCGCGACCCATGCTTGCTTGCAACGCAGTTTCTGACAGCGCCATCCTACTGGACGCCATAAACTATCCAGTATGCCGCGCAGTATAAGTGGTGAGTGCGTAGTTGAGTGTTGTGTGTTGAAGTATTGTAGGCGTAGACTAAGATATAACATTAACATTAATTAACGTTAGCCTCAAGAGTCTGCAATGCTATTTCTAAGGTGCATGTAAGGACGTGAGTGTATATCTTCCATAATAAGATAACTTTTGTGGGCATATGAATCACACCTCCTGTCATTATCTCTTACTCAAACCATTTTTAATTCTTAATTTCAGGTAGCCTCTCCTTTAAAGTTCACAGAGATTTCACATTTGACTTATGATATGTCTGGGCTAAGAGGGCCATACTATAAGTGGTTACGTGATATGACTGAAGGAAAGACATCTAAAGTACCTTATACTACAAAGAGGAGGAATGAGCTGAAAAGGCGAAAGTCACAAAAAGAAAGAGACAGGATTAATTGGCCAGAACACCATATTGAAGATTCCAAAATAATTCTGCCAATTCATCAGCCCATCAATACCTGTGAAGAAACAGGTCCTTCTGGCCAAACTGAGCAATTTTCAGATGGGGGAAATGAAGCACATCCAGAGATTGACTCCTGTGACTTCAATGATGAAGGCATTCAGTTTCACAATGCTTATGACACCTTGGAAGAAATGGAAGAAGAGCCATACCAAGAGGTGAGCTTTATTATAATTTCTGTGATAATTTCTAAATATTAATTGGGATGAGCAGTATTTGATCATTATTTGCCATTATTGTGGAACCAGTTCTGTCTATTGAGATTCATTAATATTCAAGGCTAACTTGTGTCAGTTAGATGAAGGGCAAAAAAGAACTTTGATAGGTGTGAGAGGAAATGGCCTATTTTGATGTTTTCCTTTAGCTATGATCACAGAAGTTTTGCATTTCACATGTAACTTCGTTGATCAATATAGAAAAAATATCAATATTATTGTAGCAGTAGCCTTGGAATTGAACTGAGATTGACTTTACTGGTGTTTGTTGCAGACATTCATGGATTACACCATTCCTCTCTATGAGTCCAGTTCTGTGACATTAATGCAAGCCATCTCTCTAATTATGAGCTTCTACATTATGCAAAACTTGACAAATTCAGCATTTGAAGCTCTCTTGGAACTCCTTCATGTGTTATTGCCTGTCCCCAACCACCTTCCAAAGACTGCCCACAAATTCAAGAACTTCTTCAAAGGATGGCATGATGGCATTGAATACATTTTTTACTGTCCTAATTGTGGGGAGGTATTGGGCAATGGGAATTCAGTTGAAACTATGCTATCATGCAGCCAGTGTGAGACATCATTTGATAGAGTGCACTTGAAGAAGGCTGGAAAGTTTTTTATTCATGTTCCATTTGAGAAGCAGATTAAATCAGTTTTGGAAAGCAACTCTGGGGATATTTTGACCTTGCCTATGGTGAAAGAGCATTGTAAGGTTCACTCAAAATGCATCAAAGATGTAAGTGATGGCAAGAGATATGATGTTACTTTTCCTAATCTCACTCTGACACTTAATACTGATGGCATACCTGTCTTTAAATCTTCAAGGTTTGACATCTGGCCTATACTTGTCCTCATCAATGAACTGGAACCTCTTACGAGGATTCGAAATGTCATCTTATGTGGCTTGTGGTTTGGGGTGGGAAAGCCTAATATGCCATCATTTTTTTCTGTCTTTGTTGAAAGGTTTAGGCATCTAGCAGTTCATGGTATCACATGGTTTAATGAATCTCTAGGAAATGTGAAGTCTCAGGTGTTTGTGAGAATATGCTCTTGTGATTCTGTTGCAAGAGCACCATTGCAAAGAATAGTGCAATTCAATGGAGCACATGGTTGCTCCTGGTGCTTCATGAATGGTGAGAATGTGTCCAAAAGGAAAGGACATATGAGGGCATATGAGGGAGTCTGTACCACTTCAGAGCTAAGAACACATGAATTGATGTTGACTTTGGGTAAGGATGCCACTTCTTCCCAACCAAATTTGGGTGTTAAGGGAACATCCATTCTTGCAAGGCTGCCAGGCTTTGATCTTGTGAAAGGCTTTGCAGTAGACAGCCTTCATTGTGTTGATCTAGGTGTAACCAAGGCATTAGGATCCCTTTGGTTTGATAAGTGTAACCACCAAGAGCAGTTTTACATTGGCCAGGATAGATATATAAATGCCATAGACAGTGCTCTTTGTGAAATCCAAGTGCCTTCTAATTTGCACCGGTACCCCAGAACTGTCAGTGATCGTGCTCACTGGAAAGCTTCAGAATGGAGAGCATTCTTACTTTTCTATGCTCCAGTTCTTTTGGCAAATATTCTACCTGTAAGATTTTACATGCATTTCCTGAAATTGTCTACAGCTATTCACACCCTGTATGGGAGATGTTTAAGCCACTTGGACATCAAGTATGCAGAAATACGACTCAGAGAGTTTGTCACTGAATATTCTAATTTGTATGGAAAGGAAAATTGCACATTCAATGTCCATCAACTTCTTCATCTACATGAATCAGTACTCAATTGGGGCCCTATTTGGGGGTATTCCACGTATGCATTTGAGGGATGCAATGGGACACTTCTACAGCTCTTCCATGGAACTCAACATATTCCAATTCAGATAACCAATAAATTCATAATGTTAAGAGGGCTCATGAATTGTACTGAGGTTCTGTCCCATGCTAATAATAAGGCTAGGGATTTCTTTTACAAGCAGCTTGCAGGATTTTCCCATGTTCAAACTTATGAAAAGAGTGCAGGAGTTTCCTTTCTTGGCAATTATTCTAATGCTACACTGAGTGCCACACAAGTAGCTGCTCTTGAGTGCAAAGTTGGCTTTGTACCAAGTATAGTCCAACAATTCAATAGAGCAGTTTTTGGAGGGCAGATGTATTCAACCTTTGCATATTCAAGGAATTTTAAGAGAAAAGATTGTTATGTATGCCTCACAGATGGATCTTTCATGAAAACCACAGATTTGTTGCTAGTGAAGGGGTTAGATAGGACTTCAGAAGCTGCTGTCATTAGTGGATATCACATGGAAGTGGAATCAATTTCACCTATGATTAAGCATGTATTCATTGTTCAATGTACAACTGAGCAAAAGTTTGCATTCATCCATGAAGTGGATTTGAAATGTATTCACATAATGAACTATCCTCATCCCCAAGGGCATTGTTATATTTGTGTTATGCCTCTGAAGCATTTCTTTGATTCTTGAATGAGGTCCTTATTATTAAAGGGCTTTTCATTGTGCTTAATGCATTTGGTTGTCTTCTTTGGTTTAATTGATTGACCTATATTATATGCATGAGTTGATAAAAAGATCTGAGCCAGAGGTACTACTAATTTGCAATTAGAGGAAAGAAATATATATGACAATGATCCTCAAATGAAATGGTACCAGGATGACCAATTTTGGTCTGAAGACTCCCAATGTCTGTCATGAACCTGGAATGCAAGAAACAAAGTGGGCAGATGTAATTTTTTGTTGAGTTTGTTCATTTTGATTATCAGGCTTGCTGTGTGTGAATGAGAAATGTGATGACATCATTTATCATCTGATCCCATTCAAGTATTTTTCATTTTCAACCAGGTTTCAGGCAATTACATTAAGCTATGGTTCTTCCATCAAAGAAGTCAAAGTTCCAGTGTGTTATACACTGGACTGAATCAAACCAAGTGTCCATTGTTCCATTGGATTGTGTTGTTGATGAAGAAATGATAAATGACCCTGAAAGGGAAGGACTCATTTATCATGGGGCTGTTGGGGGACATCCCCCTGAAGGAGGCTGGGCAAAGTATCCTGGGAAGGTTCTCCTTTGCAGTGGTGAGTCTGACAAACAGCTAGCTTGGGATGCAGAAAAGTGAAGCTATGATGTCATGAGTTCAAACTTGCTTTCATTTAGATAACAAAGCTGAAATCAAGAGGAAGCTGGACTCTGCAGCAGCTCGGATTGATCGAGTGAGGCACAAACAGGAACAAGCACGAAGAGATAAGAGAATGCAGAAGGAATTAACTGAGACACTTAGTATTCCTCAGACTCAAGGGAAAGACAATATTAATGTATGACAACCATGATCTGACTTCAGGAATGTAGTACTGAAACTGGAAATTGTTGCCAGAATTTGTCACACATGCTGTATTTTATTTTTTAGATGATTGGCAAAGGTGGAGGTCTGAAGAGGAAGAGAAGCGGAGATGATATGGCCAAGGATGTCCTCCAAAAAAGTGCTAAATATACAGTGAGTTGAACCTAAACAGTGGAAGGGAGGTATGTTCAATACCTTGTCCTATAAGGAGTACTTTTTTTTACATCATATAACAGAATGCACTGAAACTTCAAGAAAGTGACTTCAAGACTTGGAATCAGATTGAATGCGTGAAGAGTGATGATGATGATGATGATGATGATGCCACCATTCAGAAGATTATATGTGAAAACCAGCGATTGAAAAAGGAATCTGATACCCTGAAAAAGGAACTGCATCAGCAAAGGGAATTGGTGTCTACATTCAGTGGAAGCAATGAAAGATTATTGAAGGAAGTTGCCATCCTACGAGATGCCAATCTTCAACTCCAAGAAAGTGAGTCTGAGCTTTGTCTTCCGAATTTCATATTTTCCCTCCATTGTCATTTCACTGTATAATAATTGATATTTCATTTTTCTACTTGATGGTAGAATCCATCTTGTCAATTCCATTGTGAACTCAATTCAAACAAAGTTCTAATTTAACCTGAAATCATGTGGTGTCCTCCACACGTCTGACTCGGTTGACAAGTGTTGCAAGTTTTGCAGCCCCTTTCACTTTTTTTTTGCAGAACTTCCAAGTTTCACATGCAAACTTGAGGCATTGGTGAATTCATGTTTGGCTGCCTCCAACCATGCAAGTCCAGGACAAAGGCAAAACGTCATTGCTGGATCGTCCGCACTCTCTATGCCTGGCAGCCCATGTAATCTACCTGGACAAGCACTCATGCAGCCATCAACCCCACCAGAGGGGGAAGCAAGAGTTGAAGAAGACAAAGCATATGTGGAACTAGTCTCTGAACTCAATGTAAGTGAATGAGGTGGAGGTTATGTATATTGAAAAGAAGTGTTGCATAATAATGGGAACTGAAGTAGAATTATTAAAGAGCTATAGATGTGCCTCTTTCAGATGGTAACAAGGTATTCATATTTGTCTTTGCTTATATCTATTTGACAGGAATATACTCCTCCACAAGAATTCATGGAAGAGATGGCTGCAGAAACCCACTGGGAAAAGTGTGTACTGAAAATGATGGCTGGACTTTTCACTCCAGATGAACTAAGGAGGTGTACTCCAAAGGGTGGGAATGGCCGGGAAGCTCTGGATCAGAAGAAAATGAAGTTCATTGAAGGTGAGTACAAATGTGTTAATTACTTCATTTAATAGAAATGCCACTGATGCACCTGACATTCATCACATTTACTTCTGCTACTGCAACATGGAGTAAAGAATTCAAAATCTGTCTTTGTGCAAGTAGAACAATTTCTTGTCTCAATCTATAATTATATTTGATAAAGTTGAAATTTGATCTCATATTAATGTATTTGAATATAGATATTTGAGAATTGCAACATGTATTGCTTTTCACCAGTATTCTCTTCATTTCTCTCTTCCTAGGGTATGTTTGCAAGAGATTCCTAGTTTCAAAGGCAGTTGTTACTTTGAAAGCCAGACAGAAATGCAAAGATGCAAGGCAAGGCATGAAGAAGAAGAAGGTGCAACGAGAGTCCCAAGATGAATCAGAGGGACGCAGTCACCGCAATATTCTGTGTTAATTTCTCAGTAATTAATTCTTCATTTCATTCATTATTGACTTGTTTGACATGATTGGGAAATAGAAATCAACTTCCCTTGATGTTCAGATTAAATCCTTTGCAAGGAGAATCTCCACACAATTGCAATTGCCTTTTTGTGACGTAGCTGTTGGTGAGGGCCACACGTGTGGAATTTTCACACCCAACCAAATCCACATGTGAGGTCCACACTCTTTCCTCACGTGTGAAATGAGTGAGGTTTTTTTATAAGGGGAAACTTTACCTAGTACATGAATCGGCACAAGTGAAGACGTCCACGCCTGTGATGTTGAGGAGGGGATTTTGGATCGTTGCATTCGCGCGGACGAGTTGCGTGAACATTTTCTCTGTGATATCCACATCCAATGCGGTCACTCCAGACCACAAAAGGAGTAGGACGAGGAAGCGGATCTGGGAAAGGAACGTGTTCTTCATGGATGGCAAAATATTGAATGCCTTACATTAGGTTTTCTCTAGTATTTCTCTCTAAGTGAAGCGCCAGGAGGGAATAGCTTCTTCTCTTAGATTTTTAAATACTTCATCAACAATTCCAAATCATTATAACAAATTTCGTTCGTTCATTTATCATTCGAACTATTCCATCTGCTACGTAACAGCCGCAGAAAATATTATTTTCATATCATAATTTTTTTCTAAGTTAGACAAGCAGAAACTTAATTACAGATTCCAGAACGTAACTTTTAGGAAAGAGGGGACTTTGAAATCTCTCATTCGCGGTGAGAGCAAGAACATATTCCATTAAAGAAAATAATTCTGAGGAAAGAGAAAGTTTAACAAATTAATGAAACATAAATACGTGTAAAAGAAGAAGCTGACAAGAAAAGACCTTAAATTCTTCATTTTGACCCCCACGACTCACGTTCTGCTGCATCCTTGCCAGTGTCATACTGAACTTGTGGTTCCAGAGACCCATGCATTCCATGAATGCGATAATCTCGAAGATACTTCTGATGTAATTCTTTAAGGGCCGCTACACTCCACGTATAAACCGGATCTTTTGAAACAAGCACACGTCAGGCATCCGAACTTCTTAACAATCCTGTGGGATTAAGAAAGTCAGTTGATATTTTTTTCCTGCCAAGTATTTCCAACTCGTTCCAGCCAAGTTTCCACAGAGCCAATTACATTTTTTTCATTTCATTCTGCTCTAAAGTGCAAAGAAGTATGTATGCTTTGCATCGAGATTTCAAAATCGTTCTTTAAAGAATGCATGTATAATGGAATTTAAATATGCCAGGGTGAATCATTACTAATTTAAATAATTTTTCATTCAAGGAAAAGAACACTCACGAATCTGGAAATTTTAATTGATTAATTTAATTTTCAACATAGTTTCACCCAAGTTCAATGCATTATTCCAACGAGTCGCAAGTTTGCGAATCGCTAATTCGAAATAGGTGTCCGGCTCACTGGCGACTGCGTTTGCAGTGTCATCGCCATAATGGAATCGCCTACGTCTGAGGTGATCTTCTGTGGCATGGAACAGATGGAAGTCCGACTGTCCCAGGTCTGAGCTGTTCTGCGGATTGTTGGGAACAATGCAGCTCAAAGCCATGAAAGTTGCAATTGTTACTTTTGCCTTGTGTGTCTACGACTTATCGTTGTGAAGGATTACTCCCTTCCCTTGCAGCACATACCATTGAATCACCCTTGATTCAAAGTAGATTCAACATCCAGTTGATGAATCAATATTCAATCCATGTTCTTTCAATGTCACGTGCTTCTAGGGTTGGACAGCAATCGGCAGCGTTCAAGAGTCAGTCAAGCAACTCGTCCACTCGATTGTATATACTAAACTAGCGAGTTTACTGAATCATTTAACTATGAAGGAGAGATCGTTGGAAGGTGAGAGAGGTCTCAGTAATTGTCACCGTCTGTAGGCTTGTACAAAAAATATAAAATGTTAATTGATTCTTTAATTTAATACTTAATTAGCTTTTTTTCTTGATGCTACTTCTTCAGTGCTCTCTCTTGGATCGGACTAAGCAGTCTCTTGGATCTAAAAGACGCCGTTTACCTCTGATTACTAATGGAATTTCTGTTACTGCTAATTAAAAATTAATCCTGAGGAAACGGCTTCTAAAATGGACAACGCATCCATTTCGGAAGCGTGCGATTGATATATCATTGGTATGGTACCTGTGATATATCAATCGCAAGCTCATGGTGAGTATATTGCGTTGGTGCGCATTTTATCTGCAAATCGTAAAACAAAACAAATGCAGCAATTTTATTGGTGAGGGTTGTAGGCTAGGCTAGGATGGAGTGACGTGCGCGCGCACGTTCAAAACGGGTGTAACCGCGCTGAAGAGTGTCCGTTTTCGTAGAAAGAGAAGGCCTCAAGCCCTGCATTCCCCTAAAGAATATCTACATCACCTTCATTCCAGACACTCAGCCTGTTTCACCAGTGATTTTGGTTTTCCACTATAATCCCAAACTAACCTCAGAGAAGACAAGATAAACAGAGCCCCCAGATAACAGATAAACCGAGCCGCAGTCCTGTTTGGCCGAAAGTACTAAATGCGAAAAAGATTTACGAAAGTAAATACTAGTCAAGAGAGGTAGGTTGTGTTTAAAATAATCGGCGCTGAAAGCCGCAAACCTTTCCTATCCCAACTGACCCATCATTTTCAAAATTTAGATTGGCCTTCGACACCGTAATGTGAAAAAAATCCTTGAGGTCCACTAACCGTGCCAGTGCCATGGAAGGTCTCACTAAAACGAAGACTAGATCAGAAGAGCTTAAGAAAACCTGACTCGAATATGGTGAGCATGAATGGGAATATGGTAGCGCAGTTAGCAGACCCAATGGCCTGGACGGAGTGCATCACATCATCTCTCCAGAATGCCCACGTAGAACGTAACCAATATATCAATACATTATTGCGACACACTCAGCCCTTAACTCTCTACGCTGAAACATATATCTCTGTAATTTATTCATACAGTATTTTCATTTGATAATGCAACATTCTGCAGGTAGTCCATCTTGGAAGTCATCCCAACTGGAATTGTCACCAACAAAGCGGAGTCCGCGGGTGTCACCTATCTATGCAAGACGTCCACGCCTGTGATGGTGAGGAGGGGATTTTGGATCGTTGCATTCGCGGCAACGAATTGCTTAAACATTTTCCCTGTGATATCTATATCCAATGCGGTCCCTCGAGAACACAGGAGTAGTAGGACGAGGAAGCGGATCTGGGAAATGAACGTGTCTTTCATAGATGGCGATGTGCATTGAATGACATTCTCTAGTATTTTTATGTGAAGCGCCAAGAGGGAATAGCTTCTTTTCTTAAATTTTAAAAAACATTATCGTCATTTCAAAATTGAATTAACAAAGTTCGTTCGTTCCTTCACCATTCGAACTACATTTCCATCTGCTCCGTAACAGGTCCCGAAACTCCATTACATTCCTATCATAATTTTTTTCCGCGCTAGACAAACAGAAACGCTGATCCCGGAACATAACTTTTAAGAACGAGAGGTCTTTGCAGTCTCTCATTCATAATGAGAGCAATAAGATATTCCAAAAGGGTTAATGATTTTATAAAAACATAAAAAAAAGAAAAAACCTGACAAGAAAATACGAGGGTCACTCAATAAGTTATCTACCTGAATAAGAAAGAAACATCCGAGGGGAAAAATAACACTTTCTTTTTCAATATAGTCACCTTTCAACTCAACACACTTATTTCACTTTGATTCCAAGGATTTTATTCCCTGGGAATAGAATTCAACATCGTGTCCAACAAATCAATCAGAAACGGCAACTTTCAGCTCTTCATTGCATGAAAATATTTTTCCCCGCAAAAATTTTTCAAATGTGTGAACATAAAATAGTCACTAGGAGCCAGATCCGGGCCGTAGGGAGGATGGTTGAGGTCCTGAAAGCTACACTCCCTCACTGCTGCCTAAACTTTCCATGATTTGTGGACGGGCGCGTTGTCATGGAGAAGAAGGACCCCCATTGACAACTTTCCTCTGCGTTTTTCCTTGATGGCATCGTGTAAATTTTTCATGGTGCTAGCATAGGAATCGCCAGTGATTGTATACTTGTCTGTCATGAACTCAAGCAGCAGTAGTCCCTCGCTGTCCCAAAACACAGTGGCTATAATCTTTCCTGCAGATTTCTGAACACGAAATTTGCGAGGCGTTGGCGATCCCTTGTGCTTTCACTGCATGGACTCCTGCTTGGTTTCGGAATCCCAGTGATGAAACCAAGTTTCATCACCAGTTACTATTCTAGGGAAAAAATTTTCCCCGATTTGTTTAGACATGGAAAGCTGAACATGAATGCTGACGCACTGAGCTCAAATGTCAAATGTCAAATTTCAATTTTCCAAAATATGTATTTTTTGGGGGGAGGGGGGCAAATTTCTGGGGGACGTAACATTGTCACAACATTTTTCATATTCCAGCGAATCGGGCAGAAATAGAAAAGTAGGAGCCGGCGCCCGCATAACGGACGGGATTGTTGTTGGGACGGATGTTGATTTAAGGAAAAATTCAACTTTTGGTGTGTGTCTCCTCAGAGCACAGCCTTTGGGTGGGTCGGTTTTCCTAATACATTTCTTTCTGCCAGGAAGAAGAGGAATCGTATGAGGCCGAAACTGGATGTCATGGAGTTCTCGTGTCTGCATTTCAGAAGGAATAAAATTTTCGAATTAACTGAGCCAAAAAAATTATTTGAAAACAATTAGTTGAAAGTCTGAAAATTTATGCAGCATCCCAGTAGGTGGTTATGTACCAAGTTTCATCTTTCCACAATAGCTCAATACGCCGTTTCCTCGAGTGTGCTACCTTGCGTTGTCAGCGCTAGGTCGTCGGCATACGCAAATTTGCGGGAAGTGGTCGCGGGCATGTCACTGATGTGGAGGTTGAACAGGGCAGGTGCTAGTACGGAGCCCAGAGGGAGACCATTTTGTAGCATGCGTTGGCGGCTGGTTTTATTGCCAAGGTGCACGCGGAACCTTCGGTCGGTGAGCATCGCTTTAATAAGGCGCACCGTTGGGGCACATCTAACTAGGTTGCTCAATTTCAAGAGACCATCCCTCCAGACAGTATCGTAGGCCGCTGTGAGGTCTATAAATGCAACGGCGGTCTTTCTCTTGTGTTGGTACCCGGCCTCGATGTGTGACGTAAGTGCTAACACTTGATCACAACAACTGCGGCCGGGTCTGAAACCAGCCTGCTCCGGAGGGATTGCGCTCTCCAGAATGGGGGCCAGCCGGGTTAGCATCGCCCGCTCAAGCAACTTGTAGGTTGTTGAGAGGAGTGATATTGGCCGATAGCTCTTTGGGTCGTCTGCTGGTTTGCCTGGTTTAAGGAGGGCGATGACCTTTGCCCTTCGCCATGTTTTCGGTAGTTTTCCTGAGTTAAGGATGTTGCTGAATAGTTTCGCGAGCCAGGTGCGTGCTCTTCCAGATTTTTCAAAAATTCTGGAAGAATTCCGTCTTGACCTGCCGCCTTATGGGTTTTGGTGGCGGACAGAGCGGCGTCAATTTCGGCCTTCTTGAAAGGCTCTGAGAGTGTTGACGTCGAGACGCAGGCAGCAAGGGATGCCTTCAGGGCAGTCTTCACCTCCCTTTTGGTAGCCCGGCTCGCGGTTGTTTTTGAGTTGGATAACAGTTGGGCAGCGATGTTGTCCGCGCTGACCTTCAGGTTTGTTGTTGTTGTGGGAGCTGCACCACCAAGGCGTCGCAGCACATTCCAAGCTCGGCGGCTGGAGTGAGTGAAGTCAAGGCCCTCTGTGGCCTCTATCCATCTTTGTCGCCTTGCCGCGTCCAGCGACCTGAGGAGGTTCCCACCTACCTCCGGGTCTCCGGACTCTTCGTACTCCCTGAGGAGTACTTCTTTTTCTGTGCTCCAGCCCGGTGTATACGTGCTCCTATGGCCGCGGGGGATGTTCTTCTTCGCAGCCGTTTTGAGGAGTTTTGTGAAACGGTCGAAATTTTCAGGGGTTGGTGGGATGCGGCCCACGGTTTTTTCGACTGCTTCTGCGAACCCCGGGGTTAGACGGGCAGCGTCCAAGGTGGAGCCACACCCACGTGAACTTTACGTGCCCTAAAGCTCCGGCTGTACCTACTGCTTCGGCCTATGTTGGCTCCTTGGGAAGGGGTCGAGTACTGTCCGTGAGGCCGGTAGTGGGGTCCCATGCTGGTCCGTAGACGTAAAGCACAGGTCCGGCGTATATTCTTTCTTCCAGCGGGCGGACCGGAAACTTNCTTGGGAAGGGGTCGAGTACTGTCCGTGAGGCCGGTAGTGGGGTCCCATGCTGGTCCGTAGACGTAAAGCACAGGTCCGGCGTATATTCTTTCTTCCAGCGGGCGGACCGGAAACTTTGCTTTTGCTTGGCGTCAAACAGCAAGTGTTGGTTATTTGCTGATGCCCAGTCAGCAAGCTGTTCTCCTGCGTTGTCGTTGGTCGGGTAGCCCCANATATTCTTTCTTCCAGCGGGCGGACCGGAAACTTTGCTTTTGCTTGGCGTCAAACAGCAAGTGTTGATTATTTGCTGATGCCCAGTCAGCAAGCTGTTCTCCTGCGTTGTCGTTGGTCGGGTAGTCCCACAAACTGTGGTGACTGTTAAAATCTCCCTCGAAGACTGTTGGATAGACGGATGGCGGAAGCGGTGGTGAAGACCACTGGGTGTTTGGTGGTTTGTACACATTATAAACCACCAGTTTCCCGATGCGCACAGCGATGGCGTAACCGTCTTCAGGTGTAGGGATGTCTTCGACGATGTCCCGCATGGTTGGCCTGGTGTAAGTGGCCAGTCCATGTTTCGGGTGGCATCGGCTGGAAACAAGGTCGAGTCCAGGAATCTGGAGCCGCTGCACATTTTCTTGTGCCACGTGCGTCTCTTGCAGGAGCAGGACATCGATGTTGTTTTCCTGCATGAGTCTCGCAATGACTTCTCCTTTGGATCGGGATAGGCCCTCCACATTTAGTTGGCATAGCGGAATTGCTGGGCCCACTTGGCGATTCAGCTGGCCCTGATGGAGGACCTTTTGGCCAACGTTTTGCGCGGTCGCTATTGTGACTGAGTGGCCGGGAAACGGCGTTCAGTCTCCGATGTAGGGGCATTAGTTCGCGTTTTGAGCGATTACCAGGTAATCGTCAGGTTCGCTTAACGGGGAGGGCCACGAGAAGGCTGCCACTATCCCCCCCACCAAATTTTGCTCAAGTCGAAGCACAAGTACCTGAATTTTTTTTATCCTTAGCGAAGTCCAAATAGCAAGTAATTTTCAGATATGCGCCTAGGTGAGGTACTTTTCAATAACCGGTCTACAAGAAATGTGTTAGCAACCCTATACCAGCAGATTCTTGCAGGACCGTGCAGGCGTCCAGAGCAGACGAAGAAACTGAGGCTGACAGAATCTTGACCAGCCAATATCTTATACAAAAATGTTGATTGACACCTGGAAAACGTGAATCGCATTCCACATCATTTACGAGGCAGCACCGTTTTACCTAATTCTCGAGCAAGTTGGCACAGATGAGGACTACTCTGATGACAAAGAAGCCACGGAAATGTAAAGACTTCCCATATGATTAATAATAATTTTGAAAGAGAATTTATTTTCCTTTTCTCTCTCAAATTGCATGTCTTCTCTAGAGATGGTCGCCATTGTCCACCCTGTCAGAGGCTCTCGACTGATGATCGAATGCTGGCAATTAAACGCTCATCTAAGGGCCCTTTTTTCATCAAGGGATTTTTTTTCGGTATGTCAAAATCAAAAGAAGTCAGAAAAAAATATATATATATAATTGTCTGTCTTCAAGATTTCCAACAAATGTTGAATATTGTTCTAGGCTTGGCCGTTACGTCCTCTTCCACGCTTCTACGAGAACCTTTCTAGTAGAGAAGAATAGCCAAAGCGACCGCATATCTGGAATGGGTCCTACCTCGGAAGGCCATGGAAGTGGCATCAAGAGGAAGGGCGGAGCGTTGAACGGAGAGGTCGGCCAGGGTGAGACGAAGTCCCCCGAAGCCGAAGAGAATCCCCTGAAGGAATCCTCCCATGCCCGTGATGAAGTTCATGGCTCCGATCCCGACTCGCATTTCCGTCCACACCTGACACATTCGTGGACTTAGAAGCAGTTTGCTCACTCTTTTCTCTTGCCTCAAGCCGGGACTTAATAGCAAAGTTGTAAATTTTTCGTTGTTGCAGCCATTAAGAACCGCGAGTCTTCCTGGATGTGAACCCATTGCACATGCGCAGTCCTCAGTCTGGGTCAAGGTGACATGTCAAACGCGAAAAAGCGGCGGAGCTAAATTTCTCCTTATACTTCCATACATCATTTCAGACATTGAATCACTTACTTCATAATGGAGAGCAAGCTTTCAAGCATTGTTTCTTCCAGATTCAAGACGAGGCTAGTTTTCGCTGAAACATAATATAGCTGTACACCATGTATGAATATTACATTCTTTAGTCTTCATTCTTTGTTTTATCAAGTCCTTATGCAAAGAAAAGCAAGAGAAAATTGTTTGTATATTTTCGTTTTTATAGAGGGACTCCGAAGCATCGAGCAACACAGGAGGAAAACCTTGATTTCCATTGCCACGGAAATGCACGCAATCTACAGGATGGAGACATTAAAGATGGCTCTCGCCTTTCCATTCTCGCGTTTCCAGAGTTATCGCAGTATGTTGAACGGGAGTTACTAGCAGTGCCGTAACAAGGAGTGTGCAAGCGGTGCCCCCGCACAGAGCGCCAAACTGAGGGGGCACCGATTGGCTGCCAGATTATTACAAAATATAAATAAAACTAAAAAAAATTGCAAATTATCCTGAATTTAATTTAATTAAACATAGAAATTAATACGTAATGTATTGTTGGTGCTGAGGAAGCTGGAAAGGTACAGAGGGGGGGGGGGGCGCTGGACTGATATTTCGCACAGGGCGCCAAGTATCCTCGGTACGGCGCTGGTTTCTAGAGTTCTTAATTGTACAGAACCGGGGATTTTGCACTACGATTCTCGCTCTGGGACATTATCGTGTCCTGTAACTTGATATGTTCATAAGAGCTGGAAAGTATTCCAGGTTTTTGGCCAAAATCAGTAACTCGGGGAATCGCAGTAGCTTCTTTGGCGTAAGCCTGTGTGGGAGATTTCTTTTCATTTCCTTTTAATGGGAAAAATTAGCAATCCCGAATAGATCAAGTAAGTATACAGTTGTCATGCACCTATCGAGTGAAAACCCCAACTTGAATTTAAGAACTTTGGGTTCGGGATCATTCGCAAGGAATTTTTTTTTTTAACACCTCAAACCAAAGAATCAATCCCTCGCAGATGGCCATCCGAGATGTCACTGCAGCCTCTCTGAAAATATGCATTATGTTGCGTCTAAACTACAGCGACAGCCTGAGACGCTGGCTCCATTTCCTTCGGCCCGCAGCTCCTTCAGACTGAAGGATTCCATGCACCTACAGTGCAATGGGTCCATCCGTTCCCCAATCGTTGCTCGCCTGGCAACTGCCAACATGGCTTTGGTCCAGCACTGTTCTTCCGCGATATACAGAAAAGACGCACGTCATTCGGCGAGTATACGATTCCTGTCATTTATAGACTCCAACCCTTTTTCTATTTTCCCCAGCCGCCCACCAGCCTCATCCCGCGGGCGCCCGCGAATAGATGCAAGCGACAGAGACCTTGAAGGGTTCTCGGTAGTAAGGTAGAAAGCTTTCCTCCAGCATCCCATTGGCCCGATCCAGTTCCCCGACATCCAGCCATCCGATGGAATGCATGGACCAGGTCATGGCAGGTCCGTCGTCCCTCACTGCATCCTCGTAAAGCTCTAGATCGTTCCGCCTTGTCGATGCACTCATCGGGTACATGAGCGGGTAGCCCATGAGAATTACATCTGCCTGCTTGATCTCTTCACCTGGAGTTTGCGAAGAACCACCTTAGTAAAGCATTCTGAAGCGCGGTCGGAGCAATTGAACAAAAAACCGCCAAAATACAAACAAAAGAGGAATAACCTAAGGGGTATCCGTCGTATTCGGGATGATAGTCCATTTCGGGATCATACGGCAACTTCAGTCGTCGAGCGATAGCCATGAAATCTTCCCATTCCGGGCCGAGCACCTTGTCCATCAGACAGTACAAATGCCTTCGAAAAAGGATGAAAGCATCGTAGCACTTTCTTTTACCACCCTCTTCTTTCTGAAGCTACAAGGCAACGATGCTGACGGGAAGCACGACAAAACGGTCGGACACGTACTCGATGAAGAATATGGAATAGGCGGCGACGACGTTGGTATATGCGGAATTATTGACGTCCGGATGGTCCTCATCAGGTGGCATGACGTGATTGATATCATAAAAGCCGGTCGTTTCGTTGAATTCGGTTCGCCCGATCCAGAATCGCGCGATGCTTTCCAGCCAGTCGCTCCACGCTTCTAAGTCGGCATTCTGCAAACGATATCGGAATTGAGGATTTCGCGGGAACGATGGAGGATTTGGGGGAGGGGGTGGAGTGGAAGACTCGGGGCACCTGGATGTGGGCGGCTACGAATTGTCGGGTGGCGAAGGAAATGTCTCCGTTGATGTGGATTTGATACTCTGCGACTTCCGGGCAGCAATCCGGAGTTACTTCAACCCCTGTGTAGGCACTCTCCCAGGGGAAGCTAGTTCCACCACGGAGAGTAATAAAGTAATTCATGCATACATCGACAAACTCGGAGGGAGGGATGGAGGGTGAGGGGTATCCTATTTTCCTAAATGCTCATACATTAGGCGTTCGGAAGCGGTAACAAGCAGTCACCACTCAATCTATTCGAATGTTAACTTGCTTAGCGTGTTGATTTGCCTCAAATTTCAACCACGACGTTTACGTTTAGGTCCCGGTGGATGTGGAAGGATCGAAGGTTCAAGTATCTCCATGACTGCTTGACGAGTACCATTTATCCGATGTTCTCATCCACCCAGAGGCAGAGATTTTTGCGCAGTAAAAGCATCTCAACACGATGCGATAGTGGGCACGTCGAACGGAGACTCGGGCGTGAAACTCGGGTTACGCGACCGGTCGAACTAGTGGAGTGCCAACCGGAGCCAACTCGACGCCTCCCCTTCCCTGCCAATGACCTCCCCTTCGTGAATCCCCACGAGGATTTCCGAACCATCAGCGTTGGTTTCCCTCTCCCTCGGTCATGTACAGTCAGCTCTCGTTACAGCGCCACTCGATTTAACGCCACCCTCGCTTATCGCCAACTTTTTCTCGTGGAAGTTTATTCCCGTAAGCCAATATAAAACTGTATATAGATGATTCGATTTAGCGCCACCCTCGTTATAGCGCCAAAATACAACCTATACAAAACGTTACCCCCTCGTTCGACCGAATTTCACCGCTTTTCCCCATAATCTTTACCTGAAGGGTCTTCTGACAGATTGAGAGGCGGGGAAAAAACGTTTTTTTTTTTTTACCTCAGTTTCACCGTCCCAATTTTACCTCAGGAGAGAATTTTTGTAAGGGAACCCTCAATTCAACACTATAGCGTTAGAGTGGGTTGTATACAAGCACATGAAGCAAAAATGCATCGGATGGAGACCTCGAAGAAGGCTCCTCATCGACTGAAATCGTGTTAAAGGGCTAAGTCGCATGCAGCGTCCCCGTGCGAGTCCTGCATGCAACGCTCGCATCGAGTAAAGCCACTCGAAGTCAAAATCCGACGATCGGCACGAACGCGAGCTCGGCGTGTCTGCGATACGAAGACCGCCTTGAAGACGGAACGAGGGCTTTTCCTCGTTTCGCCCTCGGGAACGAACCGACAGCCTTGATCGCCGTGTGCAGCAGCATTCTCCTCGGCTGCAGTCACTCGCACGGCCCGGTATTTCACGCTCTTCTTCGCCAGATCCGGATGAAAGAGGAGATAGCTGGGGTACATCCACGTCTCCGTGTCCCAGAAGCTGTGCCCTATGAGCAAAAAACCGATCGGTGGATTCCCAGATCGGGATCTCACGCCGCGTGGGAGACGGGCTCGGCGACCCTCGAGATCTGACCTTGATAATCGAGGGCAAGGGCACCGTACGATAGGCCTCCCGGGCTGAGGCCACCCGTTGTCACCATCTCGCTCTTCGTGCCCAACGAACACTGGATGTAATATCTGGCTCCGTTGATCACTTTCGCCTGTGGCGGAGGGAGAAACGGTCAACAGACCCAACGGTAGGTTTCCCTGCTCACGCACTTCAAGTAGATCGGGAGAATCGATCTAAGTCGACAAGCGAAGATGGAGATAAAAGACGTGCCAGTTCCAGGTTCCCTTGGATTTCGATGCCATGTTCGACAATGAGACCTCGCCATATCTCCGCGTGTTCCTCCAGGACGACCTCATCGTCTCGATTCCTCACTATCGGGAATAGGAAAACCCGTCAAAGTTAACAGTCAAGAAGGCGATGGGAGAAGTTGCTGCATAATTTCTGCTTCGTGAACAATTTCAAGAACCAGAGAAGGCGACTCCGGTCGCTTTCGACTCCAGGTTAGAAGAGTGGAAAAGTTTGAGCAGCGAGGGGTGGAGCTCGAGAACCAATGACGTCATTGGTATGCACTCTCCTCGGCTGACTGATAAAATCTCCTTTGTCTAGTCTACTTCTCCTTTGCTAAAAATGTCATATCGGTTAGTTTTTTCTTCCCATATTACATTGTACTTTGCGCCTTCATTCTATCGCACTCGAACGATTGCATCTCTAGATTGTAGCGCTGCCAGGTTCATAGCATTCGCAGATGCCGATCGTACGTGCAGTCGCCGCCTGCAAGAACATCTGAAGATTTTGAAGCCGACGGAGAGAAACGTTCGTTTCATCGTTCCAAAGGAACCTGGGTTGGGAAAGACAAAAGCGATAGGGTGGAAAGGCGCGGAATATGAAATTCCTGAAGTGGACTGAGGGAGGGATCCAAAAACAACCCTTTGGAGTCGATTCTCATCTTTCGCCGTGATGATCCAATCGAAATTCCAAGTCAACCATCGAGTATCCCGAATATTTGTAAGAACGCGACTGTTCATCTGGATTCTCTTAAATTCTGAGTTGCTCAGCAAGGGTAAGAAGGTGAGGAAGAAATGGAAGTCTATAGTTGAAGTGGTGAGAAGGAATTTCCTCATGGTGCTCATGAAATTTACCATATGATTTACCATGACCATGACGAACAAGCTCCCTTCCTTTAATTTGGGGATACAGCAACACAGAACGAGGAAGCCTGACAATGAATGCATGTTCTCATTGCCATTTCAAAAGGGCAAATGACCCATGTTAACAGTTTACGTAAATGATAATATATTCTCACTACAGTCGCATCCCTCTCAAACTTTCCAGTACGGAATCCTCCTCGCCTCTTTCCCATCCGATGCAGTCCCTTCCGCAATTTAAGGGATTTTTTAAATGAGCAATTGGTTACGAAATGTGGACATTATGCTTCAAATAATATCATAACATCAGAGGAAAACCAAGAGCGAGAATGGGGCAGTCGGGGCAGGTGTATACAAGTGACGTCATTTGCCCTAGGGCTCGAACCACCATTATTCTGGGCTTGCTTTCGACCCGACCTTATCTACTCTTCTAACCTGGCTT
Source organism: Darwinula stevensoni (assembly GCA_905338385.1). Classification (NCBI taxonomy): domain Eukaryota; kingdom Metazoa; phylum Arthropoda; class Ostracoda; order Podocopida; family Darwinulidae; genus Darwinula; species Darwinula stevensoni. Next base: position 19,910 of record CAJPEV010000468.1, read on the forward strand.
TCAACTGAGAAAGCGGCAACAGATTCTTCATGTCATATTTTGCTCTAAATTAGAATGCGAGGAAGCCAAGAATTTCCAGGGTCCAGCTCAATGAGAGTTCTCCTGAAGCAATTGTAAATGCATGAACGTAGATTGAAAGATCGCCACCGATAAGCCATGAAACTGCACTGGTTACTTTTTAATCTATGTCCTTGCATACCACCGTAGACGTCAGAGAGGATTTAACGGGAGGCTTCAGATATTCCTCATCTCTATCATGTCTGGACCTGGGACACCTGAGCTCATTTAAACAACTATACTCCCCTGTATCGTCTGAAAAAAATACCTTAAATTAAAAAAATCGATTCATCGCTCATCGCCTCATATGAAGAAACTTTTCTCATGAGGCCGCCAAGTGGTGACCCCAATAGTCTCCACTATACTGTTTCATCCATGTTACGAGATAAAGGGGAAAGCTTTAGATATACAAACCGGCATCCATGGCCTGCTGAGCTTCTTGGAATTCTCTGGCATGGGCCGAATAGAAGGAAACGCTGCCTGGAACATCGACGGAAAAGAAGTCCTCTGGAGGCTCTTGCCAAAGAACGCACACTTGTTGCGGGAACGGCTGGAAACCCTCGTCTTCGACCTGGAATCACATCGACCCGAATCTTCGCGGAACGCTCCGAGGAAATCATTTCGCAAAGGAACATTTATACGTTTCATCGTTCAAGCGCACCTCTTTGGTCTGACCGCAGTAGAATACGTATCCGTCTTGTTGGAGGGGATCGGATAATTCCAGGTCGTCCGTGGTGAAGTCGCCTCTGGCCGTCAGTTTCAACTCCATGCTCGAATCTGACGGATTCCACTCGGTAATCACGACTTTACGAAGGTGTTGCGGTCACGCGAGAGGAACTCACTCTGTGGCGCGTGGAAGTAAATCTGCATGGCCATGATATGCTGGGATTCTGCACTAGCGAAGATCACCTGCTGCACGAGGACTTCGTTGCTCAGAGTCACGTTTCTTTCGAAGACGCCTGGAAGAAATGAAACGCCGGTGCGTGGCACGACATTAACTCGACCGGTGTTCTGCCCCTTGCTTTTCGCTAGTCTTTCTGGAGAAATTTTGGGAGGAAGGGGAAGGGGGCTGGGCTTTGACGATGCATTGAAAATTGGGTGAATGTTCTAAAGCAATACATTGAAATATTGGAGCGAATTAAGCAGAAGAGAATGAATACGAGAACGAAAATGGAAGTTATTGGGTAACGATAGGAAATGCAGAAAAACTTCACTGCGGATTCTGAAAACCCTGAAAAAAGGACATTATTGAAATAATGAGAAGAAAGGGGGGGGGGGGGGGGG
>CAJPEV010000468.1:28976-98812 GCA_905338385.1 Darwinula stevensoni
GGGGGGGGGGGGGGGCCAAGAATTCACTTGCCCCGGGCCTCGTAACTTCTTAATCCGGCCCTGCTTACGATGAATTATTTGATAACAGTTGAATATTTGTGTCATATATATACCAAAATTACTGAAATGAATGAACACATTTTCCTTTAGTAGTTTAATCTAGTTTTTTTTTTAAATTTAATGCTGACATGTCATATCGGAGAATTCCCATTCTGGGCTGTAGACGCGTGAGCCATATATCGGAGATTTCCGAATGCGTGACTGAATGTATCAAGTCAATACGATAGATCAACTTATAGAAATGACCACGAAACGGTTAGAAAGTTTTGCTATCTCAGAGTTGTTCGAAGAAAAGCAAAAGACGCACCTGTCAAGAACAAAGCACCTAGACACGAGAACAGGCATACGTGGGTTTGAACGAGACGGAAATGGATTTCACAATGCCATCAGCCCGGAGGCAACTGCTGAATGAATCTACCCACCTTCAGGTGATCCAGTATCCCCAGGGAGTCTCAAGAGAAAGAAGGCACGGCACCGCTCACAGGCAATACTCCAGTGGATTCCACAGTGATACGTCCGCAGCTGCGAGACATTCCACGAGAAACCCATCAGATGCTTTACATACCGTGTGAAAACAGAGATAGCACAAGCATCGTATATCCTCCAGTCAGGCTCGTTGCCGCTGTAATCCCTTCGTCCTGCTTCCAAGACTTAAAGCAGCTGGAAAGACGAATGCCTCGGTCCCATAACTTTTCTCTGTTTGACCCAGATGAGCTTATGGAATTAGGCATCAAATAATCGGAATGAGTAACGATAACGAAAGCGAGATCCGTCATTCCCTAGCAATGGATGGTAATCCATATGAATCAACATCAGGTCTGAATGTTGGGGGTGCTACTTCCTTTCATTTGATTATCCTTGAATTCTCCTGGTCACATACCATATCTGTTGCGCAATTAAAACACCATAGGCATGATCACTGATTAAAGTGGCTTCTAAACTTGAAGCTTTGGTGAATGAATGAGAGAACCGAAAAGGAAGTGGGTCGTCTGGATGTGAAGTAAATGGGCATGACAATATTAAGAAATAGTCTTTATTTCTGGCATTCCATAAAAACTTTTTCATAGATGATATCACATTGTACTTTTTTTTTTTAAAGAGAAGTCTGAAGGATTTCTTCCAGGAAAAATAGTTATTTTGATTCTGAAATGCTGCTATAGAAAAAGGCACATAGGAAGTACAAAAGGAGCATGGAAGGTTTCACAATATCACCAAGTTCTTCAGAAGCAATCAATTGATTTCCAATTTCAACGAGGTGAGACATTTAGCAGATAGACAGCTGATCCTTGATAAACAGAACTTCAATTTGAAAAATAAACTTCCTGAATGTAATAATCAACAGGTTCCTGCAGTGACTTGCAACAGGACATGGGGCTTTTTCAATGACTCTCATTTCTCAAAAGGTCAAAGTCACAGCACAAGAAACTTTAACCATTTACCTCTGCATGTCCCTATAGGAGACCATAGCATGTTGAGAGCAGAACAAGGGAAAGGGAGTTGGACAGATTCTTCCTGAAAGACAAAGCAAAACATTCGACTAGATACTGTATAGGAATTATTGAAGATGCATGGAATCAGAGGAATGGTAGACAAAATGAAATCGATTTTGCACAACTTCTAATGCCCCTTATTAGTTTTGTTGTATATCTAAGGTGCAAAAACCTTTCAACTCTTCTGGACTTTCTTCATAGACTAGAAATGGGCTATGTTGAGTAGCAGGAGACTGGGACACCATAATTCCACACTCCAACTGCAAATTCTGGAAAAAGCCCATAACCATTCCAAAACTTTTAGGCACTCCCCTTATGCAAATAAAAACTTCCCACTTCATAAGTTTCATCATTCTCATTCATACATATGGAGCATATAAATTTTGTAATCACCTTAAAGTGTTCCAGAGCCATGACATGAAACAAGGATACAAACTGATGTGTAAATAGCCTTACTCTTCTAATATTTTATTCTTATTAATGAGGCATAGTGAAACTGCAACTCTAAAGAAACTTCATCATTTGTATTAACTCATTCACTTCTGTTCACAGCAGATTTAGTGGTCATGGTCTTGAATCTGAGTTAACCCAGTTTAGTTCAGATGCTAGACAGGACCAACAGATGGCTTTGTTTACATTTTGATCACATACTTCTAGGTTCTAGGGATAGTAAATTTTGGAAAAATATCTAAAATGCTTGACTATCTGGCTAGAAGCTTTAGATGCTGGCAGTTAATGAATTAAACTGAACAAGGCAAGAATGAGATATGCATATGCTGATTGGCTAATTAGTAGGAATGTATAGTTCTTTATATATATATATAGTTTGCAAGTTCCGACTAAGTTAGATGTTACTACATCAGTGTCTTGTGCTACAGTAAAGAGAAAATGAGATTTGAAATGTGAAAAAGTAATTGAATATAGTACTTGGAGTTGCCTGAGAGCTGGTCAAAAAACAAATGACACTGATTTTCCCAATGCAGCCTCAGATGCTCACTCAGTGCCTTTCTTGCCCTTCAAGTCAGAAAATATGTCATCTGAAAGTAGCAAGACAATTTCATTCAAGGTGAGACACATGAACCAGAATGGAAGAGAGAGGTAGTGACCTTATGTCAAACTAACCATCTGAGTCCAGATCATCAAAGAGTGACAAGTTTTTCTTGCTTTCAGTGGGCTCTTTCTTCAGCCCAGCAAAGATATCCTCATCATCCCCTTTGTCAGCAGATGGTCTTGCCTCAGCAAAAAGGCCTCTTGCAGTTTTTGATGGCTTTGAAAAGAGATCTTCTGTTTCTCTGTCATCAGGGAAAAGATCAGGGGAGCCTGTTCTGAGATTGATGGGAGATTGCTCAGATACAGGTTCTACTGGAGATTTGGATCTCCTGTTGGCAACTTCTGATTTGAGAGTTATTTTGGATTTCAGCACTTCCTTATTTATGTCTGGTAGATCTTGCATGGGTGGAGGAGGAGGCTCTGGAGGGATCATCATGGCTTTTAGGCTTACAGCTGGCTTTTCTTCTTCAATGCTTTGATTTTCTGCAGAGCCTTCACAGGACTTTACACCTTCTGCACCTTGAACTGCATCCTCTGAGTTGTCCAATGCCATATCAGGGGCATCAGGTGCATTCAGGAAGTCCACACCAGAGATGCGGGATGTTTCACGCCGCTTCTTGCTAGTAGGGAGTCTCCTACGAGTGGGCACTTTCACTCGGTCCTGACATATAAAAGAAAAAAGAAAAGAGCATCAGGAGACAAAGAAAAATCCATGCAGTAAACATGGCAAATAAGCATCCTTGGAAGATGAAATATTTGACTCCCTTTACAATGATTTAAATCAAGACAGACCTTGATATTTGAAGGGAGTATGTTGACTTGGGCAGCTTCCTCAATGCTGACTCCACTTTCAAGGCAGGACCTGAAAGATGGAGATGCCCCAGGGAGATGGCTTTGTGGGATAATTGACATGGACAAGGACTTTGCCAGCTCTTGGACACTGCGTCTTGGCTTTTCTTCCTCTTCTTCCTCTCCAGCGTCTAAAAATGAAACAACCAGAGGATCGAGCATTAGGACTGTCAGACACACACAAGGTTTCTGCACAGAGAAACAATTATCTTAATTTATTAAAGCTTTCCAGGTCTTTTTGAGGATAATTTTCTATATAAAAATGTGTACTTTTATATACAACTTTCCAATCTCTACCTCCCTGTACTTTCTTCAATAGTTTGCACAATTTTTACTTTTCCCTGAGTTCAAGGACATTGGGAAAATTTCCTTGCTTTCTCCAAATCTTTATGATCCCTAATCTCCATTTTCTTGACTTCCCAAGTCTGTGGAAATTCTGAACATATCATTTTTAAAATGATAAATGTAAAATAGGATCATGATCTCACCTTCATCTTCGCTGTCACTCACATGTACCTTGGGCTTGGATTCAAAGCGTGCATCACTCACACTCTTGGAAGTGAGCAGCTTGCCAGGGATGGGTATTAAAGACCCTCCAAACAGTGCCACTCCTCCAATGGGCTTCTTTGCCCCTTTATTCACTCTTTCTCCTCCAAACATTGAGTCTAACTTTGAAGCAAATCCTTGGCGCTCACTTGAGAGACTAGTTTTCAAAGACTTCTTTGGTATGGGAGGCTTTTCTCTCACAGGCAGCTTTGGCATGGAACTTGGGCTGTCAATTGCATTAACACCCTTGGGAGTCCCTGAATCTGTGACTTCAAACAAAATGGGAGAAGCAGGCAATTTGACTTCTTCCACTCTTTCCTTTTCTTTCTGGTTATCTGAAGGCTGAAGTTTGGGAGGACTCTCACTGAGTATTGTCATGGCATCTGACTCCTCTACAGATCTGATACTTCTGCTTCCTTCACTTATTGACTCAGCTTTTGACTTGCCATCAATTGATGAATTGTTCAGGTCAGACTTGAAGTCTCCATGAGAAGTTTCAGAGGGATTGACAGGAGAGGCAAATTCTTCATCATCATCACTATCAAAAAGTGAAGAAACCTTGGACTGAAGGTTTGGTTTCTCCAGAGAACAGGATGCAGACTCAGAAGAATCAACAATACTTTCCTTTGTATCTTTGAATGGTCCTGATGAGGTGTTTTCTCTCTTGCTGCCATTCAATATTGGGGAAGTGAAAAAAGGATCTTTCCAAGTTTCAGTAGGTAGTTTAGCAGGGGAATGTGGAAAAGAGCCTTCCAGGAACAATGGATTCTGCTCTTGTTCATCTTTCTCAGGCACTGAGGAGGCAGAGAGAGGATCAGTGATAAATGCTGGAGATGGAGCTGGCTTCTGTGGGGATTCAGCTGATGGAATAAGAGAGGTAACTGCTGATGCATGTTCTTGTTTAGAAACTGAAGGTATCTGAATAGGTGCAGCTTCATTTTCACTTTCATCACTGCTGAAAAGTGATGGGATGACAGCTTGAGGCACAAGAGCCTTAACCTCCTCTTTCTTGCCAACTTTTGGAGTAGGAGGAATGATGTCAGGTGAACGTCTGCTAATGTGGGTGGAAGGTGCTTGCTCCTTGGGAGAACTCTGAGGATACTTAGGTGGATGAAAAGACATTTTGTTGGTATCATTAGTGGCAGACCCGCTTGCATTTTGTACCAGCGGCAAAGTACTGGGTTCAGAATCGCTCTCACTGCTACTGAACAGTGAACTTGAAAGACGCTTTGGATTATCATTCATATTCCTCACTGAAGCACCTGTCCTCTTGTCAAGGATGGGAGATTGCTTTGGCTTCTGGATAGATGAGCCTTCTGAGTCCCTCACATCCAAGGTTTTAACAGGCTTGGATTCCTTTTTAGGTGCAGGAGATGAATTATCATCATCTTCACTCTCTTCATCTGAGAATAGTGAGGCACCATGACTCATGGTAGGTGTGGATTTTTTAGTTGAATTTGTGTTTACTTCAGCGTCAGACAGCGAATCATTATCAGAAAAGAGACCCTTCAACTTCCTTGCTTGCTTTCCTTCAAGGGCTGTGGTAAGTGAGGGCTTGGGTACTACTGATGGAGGCTTCATGGAAGCTTCACCAGTTTTTCTTTTGTTTCCTTGAAAAAACTCATCTCCACGTTCATCAAACAGAGAAGGCACTACTTCCTCATGCTTTCCAGATTTTTCATGAACTTTGGAATTACGCTCATTGCTCCTTTCAGGTAATAGTGGAGAAGGCACTTTTACTGGATTCACAGGGTTTGCCATATTGCCAATGAATAGGGAATCGTCCTCGTCACTGTCTGAAAAGAGTCCTTGGGAAACTGCCCTTGGCTTTCCCTCCACAGCTGCTTCCTTCCTCACTGCTGTAGCTGGTTCTGATACTCGAGTCTTCTCAGTAATCTTGGTGACTCTTGTCTTCCCAGAATCATGAGCCTCTTGCCCAGGAAGGGAATCTTTACTTTCTATTTCATCATCACCATTATCAAAGATGCTTGGAACAGATCTGCAACAACAAATTAAGAAAGAAAAGAACACTCCTTATGAAGGCAAAGGACAAACCACTTCCAGCCCATATATGAATTTAAATTGCAGATGCCAGCATCTTTGTATCAAGATAAGTCTTGTTAGCATTCTTTGTGTTCTAGGAGGCTTTTTAATCTGGAAAATAAATTCTTATCTAGAACAAATTAGTAAATTTATATTTTCATCTTGACTGACTGGGTCAACAGGACGTCATAAGCGCTAGCTCATTAAGTTAGGACTGTTAAGAATTCAGGTTTCACATGATTAAATATAGCTAAGCAATAAATTATCATTTGCCATGCAGCCTAAGTCAGTAAAGGAGTCTGACTGGACGAAAGTAAAAGTAGAAGATGAATACAGAAAATGTGGTTCCACATTTGGACTATTTTCAAATGTATGTGTAGCCCAGACAAATACAGTCAACTCTCATTAATCCAGATCTCCTGGTAAATCAAACATGAGGAATGTTCTTGGCAGAAGTCCCATAGAACCTATGAAAAAAACTATCCACTTCATCCAGACGTCATTATTCTGTAGTTTTGGTTTATATAGGGGAGTCTTCAAATGCCCTGGACTATTCTCCACTCCACTGACTTGCTTCAAAGGCAATGTAATACAAAATAAAAAAGTTTTCTGTTGTCCATGCTGTCTGGCCTGGTGCCCCTTTTTCACAGAAACAAATGCAAAGTGCACGTTTTGCATTCATTTCCATGAAGGAGGGGAAGCACCTTTCACAGAAACATGCACACATTGTTAGGAGCACTGAGGAGAGTGGAGCCCTGTTGTCTCTAGAAAGTGCACCTAGTCGTGCTTTTTTGTCCATCAAAAGAAAATTCTAGGTTTCTTGGGAGTCAACTGCTTGAAATAACTGGGGCAGTGACTTCTGCATTGGAAAAAAAAAGAAGTAAAAATGAGTGGCCAGTCAGGCAGGTTTTTGATAATCTGAACAAAATCACCAGTCCCCTCAAGTCCAGATTAACTAAAGTTTCCTGTATTATACATCCATTTTGAAGTAAAAATAACTTCAGAAGAAATACTACTCATATATTATAAGTTCTGTTCAACAACAGTTGGATAAAAAGTCATAGTACTTGGGTTTCACCAAAGTAACATTAGTTTCTTTCCTTTCATGTGCCTGACAACCCTGTAGGAGGCTATTGACAAGGGAAACAATAATAATGGAGAAAAGTTGTAGCCAGGTTATCAAATACCTCAAAGAAAAGTAACCAACACAGGCCAAACCCAAGTGCTATGATTTACATCCACCTGCAATTTTGCAGAGCCTGCAATATATGTACACATCATCCTAAGTTATTTTTTACTTCAAAATGGGTATATTGTTTGTGCTCATGAAGTACAATTGCTTGGAAATTGTAATAAATGCATAATACTATCAGAGTGGAATTGAATGTCTGTTTCAAGCAGTTTTTCCAAATTACTATTGGACTCTGTCAACAGAGAACAATTGTAATGAGGCATTTGCAAATAGAAGTTTCAGTGCCTAACTTTTGGTACAAGCTATACTGACAGGTCTTGGAGTATGCTTACTTGATCAACCACTTGGAAAAAAAAAAAACAATAAAAGCATTAATGTATCTAGAAAGTCAAGCACACACAGATGAAATCTTCTATTTGCAATTATAAGTAGCAATGATTGCTTAAGGATGAAAACTGACATCTGCTTAGCTGTGCTGTCCCCCAATAGGAAACAAGAGGAATAGGATACAAAGGTAAACACACAAAGGCAGTGCAGTGAGTGACTGAGAGATGTGTCCCAACTGGAAAAGGAGTGTGTAGAGGAAGGGGAGATGGGAGGGGAGACAGAGGTGTGGAACTGGCATCTAGCCAGGAATGGCAATTGCCAGATTTTGGCTCAACGTATCACATACACCAGGAATAGCTCCTCCCACTAACATTCAGATCTAGTCAGTGCACAGGGCAGGGACTGAGAAATACAGGAAAACACATGAAAACAATAAGGTTAAGCCTTACCACCTCATATAGAAATGGCACTTCAAAGGTTCATAGAAATTGGGAACCATTTAGCTGTGTTATATGGAAGGTTTGAAGTGTGAGCATTATCATCAATGCCAGCTTGCAGCCACTAATGATGTTATAGTGACATTGCCATAATTTTGCCACGGAATAGACTGATAGTATTTTGGCACACTGCTGGGTAGCAGGGCCTACAGAATGTCATGCTTGAAGAGAACAATCTCAGGAGAGAAGGTGTGGTGTGAAGAGTACCCCACATGCTGAACTACTACAAATATGATTCCTGAGTCAAAATCAGAAGAATTGTGGGGAGTAGCCTCTTTAGGGGATCACTTCTAAAAGTAAAAAAAACATTCCTTGAAGTTAATTCACAGTCCCATTTGACATTGAATTTGCAGATAAATGTAATGATATTCATCCACAAATGAAGACTGGGAAGAGACTTTCAATTCCTCTTCTCATGAAGCAGAGAATTAAAATCCACTTCCTCAGATTCCAATTTTACAATTTTACCTCTCAAAAACTGTGAATGAAGGTACTTCTACCTGATCTAAAAGAGAGGGCTATGTGAAAAAAAACCCACAAAAAATAAGAAAGTGAAAGTGGCATTTGAGAACATAAGCCACTAAAAGACACCAACCTTTTCAGGACAGGATGATTAGGTTCTTCAATAGAAGCACCACCCTGATGAAAACCTTCAGAAAACTGTGGAAGAACAGGTGCAAGTTGATCTGTGGCACTTGATGGGAGTGTGCTTCCAGACATGGAGCGTTCTTTCTCAGCTCTCACAGCTGCCACCAAAGAAGGCATCTGAGTCCCAAATATTGAAACACCACCAACAGGAACCTAGAGGAGTAAAGTTAAGTAGTATACGCTTTGAAACTCAGGACTATATACAAATGAGGGTACACTGCATTATTCATTTTATGGATTAACCTTTTTCTCATGAACATGTTCTGATTTCTTCGGAACTGTTGCTGGAAGATCTGTAAATATATCCTCATCACTGCTTGATTCATCAAAGAACCTCTGCCTGTCTGTCTGTCCTTGCTCATGTGAAGACTTTTCAGAAGGCTTATCCCCCTTTGTCTGTAAACTCTGAATTCCAGGAATTGATGGCTTGGGAAATGGATGAGTGAATAGGTCATCTTCATTATCAGAGTCATCAAATAGGCCTCCTGTTTGCAGAGGCTTCTTTGCAGCAATAAAACTCTCATCTCTTCCACCTGAAACAGAGAGACTAGGTCAATATACTTTGTGAAAGCAATCATTGAGCATGTTTGAGAGGTTTAAGTTTATTTTTTTTCCAAGACACATAGTATGTGAACTATTTGTATCGTATGTTAACTTAACATCATGAACATATAAATTTATTATCTAATAGTTATGATACCATGGAATGAAATTTCCATCACATGCCTGGACTTTTCTAATAAAAAAAATATTATGAACTTTTCCACATCATGAAGTGCATTCTTGGACTTACACCACTGTACTCCATAGACCTAATTTATTCTCAGCTGAAATTTTCTGGGGTGAGGATTTATACCTGTGGCTGTGGAGATCACTTGAGATGATTTGGCTGCATCAGGCTGTTTTATGGGATGATTTTCATCTGTTTTATGAGAAGCAATAGAGGAGAAGATGTATGAGGGATTTGTAAATGGGGAATCTGCCTCATCACCATCATCATCAAAGAGGCCTCCTGTTAAAAATAAAATCAAGAGTGTAAATGTATGAGTGCATAGGATGCAAAGGCTTTGCAATGTAATATCATGAATTTGACAATGTCATTGTAAAGTTATTGAAAAAAGATTATGGGTTACTAATCTATAGAAATCTTAAGAGATTAATTAATCATGGCTGTGTCACCAATCAATTGAATTTTGTATTTTTTTGCCCTGTGACATTTTTGGCAATCCTGCAATGGCTAAGGCCATTCTTCTTCCAAACAGCCTAGAGAAAAGACTAAGTCATCAATACCAGAGTTGCCCAATGATACAACAGTCTAAGAAACTCTGGACAGTGATGCAACAAGAAATGGGCATAAAACAATTTGCAATTGGTATGTCATTTAAAAAAAAAAAGAGAAAAACATTTTGTTTATCAATAGAATGCAATGGGTACAATGTTCAAGTGACTGAGAGGAAATAATCACTCACTGACTGCCAAGAAAAAATAAAAAACTGGTACCTGTGTGTTCTTTCTTCACTTGAGAAGGAGCTTGTGCTCTTGGTTTGTCTTCAGCCCCATCAGTGTCAGTCATCCTTGCTGCCACTCTGAGACGAGCTGCTAATTCAGAGGCAAAGTCTGCTTGCTTTGCCAGCTTCTGCAAATTATTTTGAGGAAGTAATCAACTACTTCCAAGTGACTTTCAGATTTATGCAAGCTAATATTGAGTAGCATCATGGGAACAACACCTTTCAACATGAATTTACAAATGTTAACAGCAAATATTAGGTCTCTGCTATCCCAATTTTGCATCGAAAATTGGTCTCACTCTCTGAAATTGATGTAGTATTCAACCAATGCTAGTTCATCAATATTTAGTAAAAGCAAACATAAAAGCCAGAATGAAGAAATTCCTTAGTCAACAATGCAATCCTGGCCAAGCATTAAAGTGAAGGGTGAGGACTCATGCAAACTCTTGGATTGGTTTGTTTGTTGTACACTTCAGTTTCTTTATGTTTGCCATTTTTGTTTGAGACATGAAGCGATGTCAATGTCTTCATCCAAAATGTAGAAGAAACCCTACTACTAAAGCAAATATATAGTTATATCAAATTTAAATTGACATACTTGTCCTTTTAGAGTGGTTTGGGATGGGGTGCACAATAATTGAAAAGTTGGGCTAGCCCAGACCAAAAGTTGATCAATTTTCAGTGAGAGTTAGAAACAGGAGAGAAAGTGGTGTACACAAATATCATAGAGCTATGCAAACGTTGGGAGGTGGAAGGGGGAGAATGATATATTTGGTTGTGAGATGAAGCATTTCTTGAATTTAGCTTGCAACTTTGTCCTTGCTGCCTTGTGCAGCCTCATTCTGAATTTAATAAAAAATGGATCCATCAGTGAAAAGGCCTGGAACAAAACTGGTTGATCAAGTTCCAAGAGGGTCACAGTCTTAGGAAAAAAGTTTAATGTGGGTTATATGCAATGGCCTCCTGTCTGAAAGAAAGCTTACTCAAAATCAAGAGGCACCTTGTTTTGAAATCTACCACATTATCCAAGCCAGGTTAGGCCAAAATATGACATAAATTAGGCAAACTGCACCTGGTCTGCCACAAACTACTTCAATTGGTATGAAATCACTGGAAGGCAGCTTTGGAAAAATCTTTTGCAATTTTAGATAGAATGGATTACCTTTTTGAAATGGTGCCATGGCTGGTTTGACAGTCCCAATATGAGATGGGTTTCAAGTTTAAATGGAACATTTTTTCTTGAGCTAATGCCATCAAGAACAGGAGCAGACCAAGTCCTATTTTCCCTTTAAGTTCTTCTCCAGATACTAATCTGATAATATCACCTGTTCACATTTACATGTCTTCTTCAATTATAGGCAAAAATGAAAATGAGGATTCTGAATGATTGATTGGGATGTAGGCTGAAGCTAGTCGGCAGACAATATTAGCACCATGACATAACTGATTAATGGCCATTATCACAAAAGGTAGCAATAAAAAAAACACATACCTCCGTGGCACATTGGCATAATGCTGACATATTGGATGAAGATATATGCCTTTTGTTAACCCTTTATAGTTTACTGGAAAAATAATTTCCCACCTCTTGTATCTTGCTTTGTCTGAGAGCTGGTGGAATAAATATTTCCCACCAGAGCAAAAGAGTCACAAACATGCCCTTGAATTGTATTGCACAGATGTGGTATTGCTACATTTTCCCCCACAATTTTTACATAGCATGCAAGGAGTCTGCAACAAAAATATGAATTTTTTTTTCAATGAAAATCTTTTGCACTTTAAAGGATTAAATATTACTAGATATATGCAGGTAAGGGCAAAAAAGAAAATAACTTTCAACTTTTATGTATCAACTCAGTATATATGGAGCTATCTTCATGAAACTTGCCCTGCCCAAAGAATGATATGTTCCCAATAAGCTTTTGTGGGAAATTCTGAATAAATATGAAGCAAGCTCTTTGATTTTTCATTATTGATATCTTTGTCATTAATTTTATTAATTAATCAAAACTATGCAAGAAAAGGTCAGCTGAAAGAATTAATTTAATTGAAATTGAAGTTAATGTGGCCTGGATGATGCCTATGACCATAGCACTTAAGTGCTCCTTCCACTCCTCCACCAGCATGTGCTCTTGCCCACTTTCAATATCCAACTTTTAAGTAACTGCTAATAACTCTGCCTTGGAGCTCTGAATTTGGAAAACATTTAGAAAATAAGCTTTGAAAACATATCCACCCATGTACAGTGGAGTTTTGTGAAAATAACTCCAATGGAAGCAGTGATGCATAAGCCAAAAGTTATATGTCTTTTTTTTTGTCATACCTTAAATAATGGTTCTTGAGACTAATCTCATCAGAGTGCATTATGCACAGACAACCATTGAATAAATACTCCAAACTCTATCATGATATTTTCAGCTTTTTCCAGATTTTCATCAAATAAAATAACAAACTCACATCACTTGAGATATTGTCGTTGTCATCAGCTGCACCCTCGGAGAGATTGTCCAATCTTTCTTCATCGCTGGAGCTTTCTCTGAAAAGGTCATCATCTTTTGGCTTTGTATTTTTCTTGCTATCTGCTACCACATCATCTCCCCATCCAATTTCTTCACCATCCTTCAAAATGTCAGTGAAATACCAACACAATGACAGTCTAATTGAAGATACTGTGTTCATCTAGGAAAGTATGCATGCCATCAGACAGCTTCTGCATAAAACTATTTTTTCATGAAAACTTGATCCATCCTGCAATTAGCATTGTTCTATTTTTCCCATGTATCCCTCTTTGTTCTGACAAATCATGAACCTTTAAATTGATCAATGGCTATCCTTTCACAGAAGAAATGTTGTTAAATGTTGGAAACAGCAGCTACATCTCTTGAAGAGTTGCATTCACTTCCTGCTGTTTCACAGCCCATCAAGATCACTTGATCTCAATCCATGTACAGGAAATTATCAGTTATGAGGTTTCTTGAAGATACACATGTACTGCAATGACCCACTGATGCTTCCAGATCTCAAGGCAGTGATACAGTGAGAAGAGCATGCAATTTCTTGAGCGTAACATACTACATGTTACTGTTTTCTATCATTTCAAACATGGATGCCATGATTGATCAGTGTGGAGATCATATTGAAAAGTTGGCGAAGTGACACCTTCTGCACAACATTTTAAAAATACTTTTTGTCATGCCAACATGGCTACTGTCATGCATTTTATCCAGCCCCAGCCAGAGAGCAGGGGTAGGATCTGGTGTATGTAGTGATATAAGGAAGCTGTTCCACGATAATAGCATGTGTAACAGCTCACTAGTGTAATAACTTCACTTGCAGATTCAGAGGGGACATCTCCTGACCTGTCCTCCTAAAGTAAACTCATGCATCAGAGCCTCTGCTTGACAGAGCTGAACATACATTTCTCAATTGTTAGCTGATTTCATTGAATATTTTGAACACGCCAAATAACATCTGGAAAAAGCAAATAAAATGTTACAGAATATTAGTTTTATACTACTTTTAATGCAGCAGTCAAATTGGCGGCTCTGGTTCTTCTAGTATTTAAGAATTCAATTGTTCAGTGCCACAAAAGACCATGTCAGCAAAACCATAAGACTATGTCAGGCCATGTCTCACATATCCATTGGCATATTTTTCTAGCCTCAAAGCATGGGTTGCTAATCTCTTTTGTGGGCCAGGAATTCTCCATGACACAGTACAGTTGATAAAATTCCATGCAGACATCTTGCCATAGAAAGATAGTGTACTATTTCAGTCATGATGAAATGACAACTGATTCCAGAATTCGCTATGATACACAGGACTGAATATATGCACCACACAGAAAGCTCATGCTTGTCATGGCCAGAGGAATTTTCAAGAACTAGAAGAAGCCAGTTCACTATAACTTTGACCAGATCACAAAAGTATTTTTCATGATTGTGAATACTTTGGAGTATGCCAAGCTCATTGTATCAATAGTTGTTGTTGTAAGTGATCTGGGTGGTCAGAGTCCACATCTGTGAAAGGACTATGAGATATGTCCTTTCAATGCTCAATCACTAATTCACATGACTCCTCTTGATGAATTCACTTTTTCTGCCAATGCTCCATACTGACTAAAGCTCATTCTAAATCATTTTCTTGATCATGGTTCCAACCTGCTATGCAAAGGAGCATCAAAAAGAAAGATTGTCTGCAGGGAAGTACTGAACTGATTCATTGTCACAGATAGCATGACAGAGTTCAGATTATGTCTCAAGATCACTGCACCTCATCTTTAAGTGAAGGCACTTCAGCATTAATACTTTCACATCCACGCATTGGCTACCAGGACCTTCATCCATGCCAGAACTTTAATTAGACTTGGATAACTGAAGGGGGAAAACAGAGTATGGGTGATCCAAGAATGAGAGGACCAAAGAGCTAAAATGATCAGAATAATGGCAGCTTGCAAAAAAACGTTTGTCATGGCTGATATCAAAATTAAACTCCTCACCCTACCTAGCAAAACTGTTTAATCATTTTAAGAAGGCATTTTTGCAAGCTTTACATTTTTGTGATAGTGTTTGACACAGTTTCTCCTTCCGCACACTCTGCAACCCTATCCCATTGTACACGACACACCCTTCATTTTGAGCCATTCCACCATGAAAATGCACTTCTATGCTAAGCAGAGACTCACTGCCCCCCCCTCCCCCCCATTGTATCTCTCTCTAGAATTTCATGTCTACCTCATGAATGATGAGCCAGACATATTGGCTGCTTTGCATATAAATTCTCCATAGAATACTTCTAACAAACATGTAAAGTTTCAAGAGAAAAAAAAAAATAGAGCAGCCTCACACAAGCATGATAAAAGCACTTGAAAAAAAGAAAAAGAAAAAATACTTTCAATTTGTTGCTTTTCATCATTTACCTAGTTGTTCACTTACCTTTTCCCATGCAAGCCCAGGAGTTCAGATAACAAAAACATTTTACTTTTACAATATGACAAATATTGACATGGAAAATAAGGGAAAGAATCCTTTCAGGAATACAATGATAGAACTGCATTACTGATGTTGATAGGATCATGCATTTACTTAATTTTAAATTAGGCCTAATATTAAAACAATACTCACAATCACATGGCTATCAAGGGTGTTAAAATGTTCCTCTCCATTTCCTATTGCACTAAAACTCTCCTCATGGCAACTTAAATCATTCTGTCTGGAGGATTCTGATTCTGGCTGTGGTAGTCCAACATAATCATCTTCAAAAAATTGTGAAGACCCAATAATGCAAGGAAGGGGTCTTCCTTCATACAAATCCTTTGGCCTCAGTGCAACTCTGATCCTGTTAAAGGAGAGTGAACTTCATACATGCATGAACACTACACAGGCAAAAAAGTTTAAGATCGAATGAGATTTCATTATAACCTGGATGGGTTGTCATCATCACTGTCACTATCATGAAGGGGCAGTGGTTGATAGGCTTCTTTCATGACAGACATCCCACACTGTAGAGCAGCTGTAACCTTCTTGATTACACCAGCCTCCTTTTCAGCAGGACTCATCACCTATGACATACAGCTCCAGTTTATCCTGAATTTTGATGTCAGAACAGAGATGCCATCCAGAAGCAATAAGGTAATTCATCCTGTGTTATTGCATCCAACTTCAACAGATTGATATTGGATAAGATCACACAGGAGATTTTGTGTTGGGAGTTAGGTCAAATTTGCATGTTCATTGCAGCAACATACTGAAAATCTTATTTATGGTAGGGTAACAAACTGAATATAGGCTATATTATCATGATGAAGCAATCCTACTTGTCAAGCATGCAAACATTCAGTACTCTCTAGGTCAGTGGTACTCAAACTGCAGCCTACAAAAAAGGATTTTCCAGTAAAGAGGGCCTCTTTTTTTTCAGTAATATCAAAATTTTTTTTTTTTAGTCTAGTCCAGATAAGGTTTCTGGGGTCCAGATTTAACCTCTGGATCAAAAAGTACCACTGCTCTTGGCATTTCTAAAGGCTATTCTAATAAAATCTCAACTTCATGGTCAAAATATAAATCAGCATAAATAAGATGTCATTGGAAAGCTACAAACCTGCTGCATATGGTCACCAGTTTATCATTCTGAAGGTTTTTACACTATGAATTGCCTTTTTTTGTGCAGAGGGATCATATGGGATTTAATTCTGCTTAAAAATATTCTATCTCACTAAATTTCTACAAATTTTCCCAAATGAATTTCTACTCCATAAAATTAAGCAAAATAGATGTCACACATGAAGCACTAGTCTCTGCCTGAAAGAACATCAATTATGTCACAGAGGCAAAACACATAGGCACAAATTCTAATGTACAATGTGCTTTGTACAATCTATGTGAATAGATGAATAGAAAACACATGTCCAGCCTATAGCCCCCTGAAAATTTTAATGCCAGGAGGTAAGCAGATTGGATAGAAAAATATGTTGATGTTTGGCTTTAAATTACATTTAAAATGAAACCACAGCCAGAGTAAAAATTCCTGAGGGAAACTTCCAAAGAATTTGGGGAAAGCAATGTTGCTTCTTTGTCCTCATTCTACTCATTACTAAGAATTGAGGTACCACTCCAGCTGTTTCACATAAGCACAACATGAAATTGTCATGCATGCTGTTTAAAACTGAATAAGTCATTTTGTTCTAGGCACATTTATGTGCCTAGAATATAAACCATGTTTATACCATGATAAAGACCTGAAAGCAATAAAATGACAAGGGAAATATATTTTTTTTTCAACAAAAAAAAATGAATTCTCATCACTGCCTTTACTAAGACATGCAAAAGATGTGGACTGATCTTTGCCTTTATAATCACTATAAGAAGCATAATATTTTTTTTTGTGTACTGGCCATACATTTACAATGCATCCCTGAGCTAGACTTATATTCAAACTATAGAATCTTTCATCTATATGCTTTGCATGATGATTTCACTTTCCAAGCAGGTGAGGAGTCTCTCAAGGTCAGAAGTTACCTGGGTCTTAAAATAAAAAAATTACAAGAGGATTTGGATAAGAGTTAGCTGGCCCTCCAGAGTAAAAGCACATCTGTGGGCTTTGAGCTTCTTACAACTGGTGGTTCACCATATTGACATAATCTTCATTATGAACATTCTTAGAATTTGTACTGTTGGTAACTTACCTCAGGTATTTTCCCTTCTTGTGGAATACTTAAATCATCTTCGTATACACGATTCTCCACAAACTGTGTATTTGACAGCATGAGGAAGGCATTGTTGATGTTGTCCACTTTCACTGCAGCTAGCTCAGCATCCTGGACAACATTATCCAGCTTCTTTTGGAGATCAAGGGTCTGCTGTACTACTTTCTGAAATAATAAGGTGACCACAGTTATTGATAATGAAAAATTAGATTTTCTGGGGCCTTAGCCACTTATGCAAGGTTTTTGAGAATAAACTTTCTGACTTTATACTAATACTCAAACAACCCAGATGGTTGCAACTGTGATGGTAAAAAAAAAAGAAGCAAATGTGGGACTGAATTTCAGGAATCCAGGAATCTTAGAAAAGGTAATGAAGAAGAAGGAAAACAGAATTAGCTGATTTCAAGGACCTCATGCCCCTGGGATTCATTTTGGGAGGCAACTGCTCCCCTTGTTGTGCCTGTTGGTGGGTCTATGATTGTAGCTGTCAGTTGGCTAAGAGAAACAATTCATCTTACTTGAGCACAAGATACCTTCTAAACATTGAAACCATTTCCAAGTGCAAGAGGTTGCTTTGAAACTGTCATGAGATAATAGGAGAGAAACCTCAGCTCCTGGGGAATGGCTTGAGTCATGGATTGTAGCTTTGGTACTTTTAAAATTGTGTATGGTCTAAAGGTAACTGAGTAAAGGTCCAGTAATAGGTGATTCCCATAAATTGAGCATGGGGAATAGGAATACCATCTACTCCTTCCATAGCATTACATATAAAGGAATGCATATTTCAAGTTCAACCCTGAGTGAGATGCAAGAAAGAGGGCATTTTCTTCCAAAAGAATAATTGATACATGTCATTATTATTTTCTTCAAAAAAAAATTTGATGGAAGCTCCATTTCAATATGCCATGGAATGTACAACAGACCTAAGAAAGGTCTACAGGAGAAGCCTAAAACAGAATAAGTAAAATTTAATGCAACCGAAAAGAACTACACTAGTCCAATGATGATTACATTTCTGTGTACAAGTTTAGGCTCTGCAGTCATTTCCCACTTAGGGGTGGCTTCAAGTGTCATTACTGGTATAGTCAAATCAGAAATCTAAATCAAAACAAGGAAATTCATTTTTCAACACCCTTATGGAAAATGAATGGTATGAGACTGTCAAGACTAATTCATAGCATCTACTGCCAATACTGACCTGAGAAAAATCTTGCAGATGGCTCAAGAGTTGTGCATCTGTTTCAAGACTCCATTTGTCTCCAACATGTCTGAGGTCCTCCATATGATGCTAGTTATTCAACATTAACTGAAATAGTATGATAGCAACAGGTACACCTGTAATATCTTGATGTTCTCTACATCAGTGACAGCTAAAAAGTCACATCCATGATGCAAAGCATCATGGGCTAAAAGCTACAGATTGAGGATAGAAGAGCATCTGTTCACTCAAGATATTCTTCACTTCACTTCTGTACTACTTGTATACAGCAATTGACACCAAGGTTCTTGTGATATTTCAACTTCTTTTGTAATTTTTCTTTGAAATGTAAATATGAACATGCATGGCTAAAATTTCCCCAATGCAAAGAGAAATGTTAGTTATTCAGCATAAAACAACTTCCATTTTATGCTGCTAGTAGGTGGTTCACAAATATTCCATGGACTAAAGCTAGAAAATTCACTCAACACTTCATGTTTCATTTAAAGAAAAGTAAACTGAAATACACACTAAATATAAATATAAATAAAATCGAATTTCTGGTCAAAACTAAATCATACAGTGTCTTTATCGATTTCTACAGTTGGTGCAGACATTTATCAATCTGTACCCAAGTTCTCATATTTACAGAGCCACTTGTTAGATGGCAACAGCATTCAAAACAGAGCTCTGCACCAGCATTTGAATTCAAGTGTGCACCAGGGAAAGGGTTAATAAAACATCCAATATATGAATAATTGTTAGGATTTTCTGCTCATTCATGACTTGCCTGTTAAGGGGTAGAGGGATCCAATAATCCACACACCCTTTAGTATGACAGTTTTTATATAAGTGTCTTTCCTTAGGTACAGAATAGCCTTTCTAAAATCCAAGGCATTATTCAATTGGACACCTTGGTCAAGATCAAATTTTAAAATTCAGTTATCAGTGAGGACCAGCATAAGCATAGTGTGAAGAGAAAGTGGAGGGGGGAGGGGGCACCCCAGTTTAAAATCCAGGCTGGAAACAGCTATAATTTCCAGATGGACTCCAGCTGTAAATTCGGACCCATTATAACTGGGTAACAGCTGGAAAATAGTAATCTCCAGATCTGTTCCTAATTGCAATATCACTAACTGAATGAGAATCTTTTTGTTGACTATTTTTGTCAGAGGTCCATCAACAGGAACAGCTGATTTTCAACTGTAAATTTAGGGCTACATTCCAGTTGTAGGGTTCTCTTTATAAAATTCCAACTGGAAAATTCCAGCTAAGAAACAACTGGTACCTACTATTTTCCAGCTCTTTGCCAGCTGGAAATGATCAGAATTTACAGATTTGACCCAGCTGGAATATTCCAGTTGGGATTTTAAACTGGGACAGGACCTAAGGGGAGGGGAAGGGGCACAGGACAAAGTGGAGGGGCTCTGGGATCTGGGATACTGTGACAGCATTTATCACTTGAGTTAGACAATTGTTTGCTCGACTCAGACACACATGCATGGGACATTCCTCATGCATGAGTGTCGAAGTAAAGTGAAAAACACTATCAGGCATTTCTGGGTCTTTTCCTTATTATATTTTGACTTCTTTTCTTAAAAGTGGGGGGGCACGTGCCCCCCTAGCCCTTACGATGGTACACCACCGAGGACTAGGTCATAAAAGATCTAAATTCACCATTGCAACACACCATAAGTAACTTCTTTGCCAATGTCTTCACCAATAATGGCTAACTCTGACTCTGAAGACTTATCATAATATAGAATAGAGTACAATATTCACACCTGGCACACGTTAGTACAAAAGGTTCGACATGGGGTCAACTTAGGCATGGATTGTGCAGTAAGAATATGTGAGTTACTCCAGTCTACTGGAGCAAGTCGCGTTTTTTCGTCCGCAAGTGCTGGCAGCACTTGGAAAATTCAAGGCTCATTGGCATCTTCTCACGGTCGCGCTTAACAGGCGCTTAACCGTTACCTCTTCTCAGCACCCTTCAGAACTTTCCTCAAGTCACTTCGACTTGAAATCAATGCTGAAAGAATCATCAGAGGAAGGAGATACGATCATGATACCGTGGACCAATGTTGCCATCGTTCCTCTTCATTCGGTAATTGTAGCTATTCTTAGAACACAAAACTTCAACTTGCAGGACAACACGACACAAGTCAGGTGACACAGGCCATCGGCAGCATGGACCACGAGAAAAAAATTACCCAAGGAGGACCGTAGGGCTGCAGAGTAGTTCTCTATAGAGATGCATTTGGGGTTCACATTCAGAACTTGCATCCATGACGCGGATGCGAGTTGTCTCTTGCCTAATTCAGAATGAATCATCCTCTAGTATTATGGCACTCGGCATAGGTTGAAATGGATTACCAAAAAGCATCCTCTGAAGTTATGGACTTTTAAGGACAATATCTCGGATGAGCACTCTAATGGAGTATGTCGTGCGCGATGGGGAGTTGCATGCTTCCATCCATGCATGGTCCATGCGATCCGGCGGATGGAGTCCCGGATTTCTCATGATTTTTTTGTTAAATTTGTAACTATGGCTTCTTGTTCGTCAGCGGGTTTACTTTAGGGCTCCTGAGTTGTATCTGTATGAATTTTCTATTGTAGGCCTATGTTAGATTAGTTGCTAGCTTTTCCAATGCACTGAGCAAGAATAAAATCGGTGCAACCATTATTTAGCTCTCTACCCCTTCTCTGAGTTATTTCGCTTTCCAGCTATCGTGACCGGATAGGTTTTGGCCCATAGTTGGCGCGTGTTTATCTTTTATGCTTGGAATTGTTAATGACATAAATGCTTTCATTTTCTCTCTATCTGCAGGATTGAGCGATTTTTATGTGACTTTCAGTCCCGCTCTGAATTACTTAAAATGATTTTTTGTACTGTTTCCTCCCCACTAGATGTCACTGACATTTGCTAAGAACTGTTAAGCCAGAGTACCCTAGCAGGGATGTCATTTCTTGAAGTTGTAAGTGGGGCAGGAACAACCTAATGATAAAAGTAAAAATCCATGAATGGCTTGCTGAAATCTTGTGTTCTTATCGAGAATTTTTTTTTTTTTTATCAGTTGAGAGAGTAGAATTGGGGGTGGTTGCATTATCTCTGTTTAGTCAGATTTAAATGCAAAGTCTGACTTTGGAAGTCTGTCTTTAGTCTTAACTGGTCGGAATGACATGAAGTAAGTGTAAGTCTGACTTACTAGTCTGTCTAAACTCAAGCCACCTCTGGGGTGTATAAATTGGGTAAATTTTGACTTTTAATGGTAATTAAATCATAGTTGCTTGTGAAGTTCTTTTGATGGCTAGCTTGGCTTGCTGTGGTGAGAGAGAGGAATACTTCAGAATTTTGGGCAGCTGAGTAATTCCCAACTGTACAAAAGACACAAATTTGGCAGGGATTAAATGCCTATGTTGGCTGTTGCTGATTGACTACTTGAATTGTGTATTCAAGTAGTCAACTGGATCACTGGGTTTATTATTTACATCCTTGAAGTATAAGTCTTTCTTGTATTGCATTTTCTTTGTACACACATTTGTGCAAAAGTCAACTACTTCAAAGCCAGTCCATTTGTTTTCAAAGCTAGTTTTAAAAAATATGGGTCACTACATATATTTTCCTTCCAAGGGTTTCAAGAGGTATTCACAACAACAAATGAGAGTTCATGTTCCAAATTGCTTCTTGTAGCAAAGGATTGACCCATCTGTAGAAGTAAAGCCAGGTTTGCATCTTATGCTATATTATATTGAAGCATCCTTCATGATTTTGGTTTGGGATGTATTGCATTTGAAGTTATTTATTTCTGTCCTTGAATGCTTTCAGTAAGGAATAGCAGCTTGGGAAGCAATGGGCACAATCTAAGTACTCAAGTGCCACAAGATTCTGAAAATCTCTGAAACCTTATTCACTGGAAGAGCCAAACTGATAGAAAAGAATGTGATAAGTCAAGGGGTCCCAAGGGGAGGCCTCCAAAGGGCCTCAAGGGGTCTCTGGTTTAGTTTTGCCCCAGGCTCCTTGAAACCTCTGGGCAGCCCTGGTTTTAGGAAAGGGTATACACTGTTTCCAGATTGAATATGTACCCCTCTATAGGAGTGCTTCTATTGATTACAGTTAATGACATGTTGATGGTTACCTCTATCACCTGATGAAGCAGAACTTCTGAAAATTTGCGTTTTCTCCATTTTCCACTGTACAAATGATGATGAATGATACAAATTCAATCCAGAAACAGTGTAGGAAGTTTAGAGACAAGTGGGCATGTTCCTCCACTTTTCAAAGTGTGAGGTGAAGTGCACCTTTTGCCACCTCAATTTTTTATTGCTATATGCATATCTCTGTGCACATGATTAAGTTCTGACCTGCACTATTCCTCAGTACCCTTCTATCCCTGGTAGGGTTGCTAACTCTCCTGGTTTGACTGGGACACTCCTAGTTTCCCTGGGGAAAGGGGGTAGAACTCTTTGTAAAGTGGGTAGAACTGGAGTCTTCGTACTGAGCTTCACCCCTGCTGTTTAGTGTTTTGGCAATTTGCAAAACCACTTTTGAGAATGCTTCTCTACCTATGGTGACTGCATCTCCTTGGCGTCATTTTTTGATTGCAGAATATTGGCATAAAGCATCCCTTGAGGCCTGGGTATCAAGTGGAGTTGAAAGTATGAAGCACATGTGGATCATTGCATGCCTCTTGCACATTCTGTGTATTGTAGCAGCTTCTGATGTGCCATTCAAAGACTGTGGTGAGTCTTCCCAACACTTGATGGCTTTCCATAGTATTCAAATAAATAAGCTTGCTGGTATTAGTTCTTTTTGTCACTGACATCTGCCTCATGACAAAAATAGAGTATTTAGTTAGGATGCCAAATCCATAAAGTTCCATAAAATCCAAGCTTAGGTACATTCTAATGGCTTGTAGTAGGCATAGTCCCATTGAGTGACTTCTTTTAAGCCTTTTACCCTCTCATGGGCAGAGTCCAAACTTTAAGACTAGGAGGATTTGAGCAAGGTAGATAGAATATAAGGTAGTCCCAGCTTGAAGCACAGTGGTGGATGAGTTTTTCACAGCTCTGCATACTACATCACTGTGGAAGCTGAGTGGGAGTGACCTGTATGACAAGGTGATTTTCCATGTAGGTCCAGTTGAGTGATTCATGCACAATGCTATGCAGGATCACATATGTGAATTATCAGCGGTTAATTTGTAGACCTAGGCCAGACCATCGGGTTATATTGCTTGCAGGAAGGAAGGCATGGGAGTTACAACCTTGGATCATACAGGAATATCGAGCTTAGATGACAGCAGTGAAAGGGGGAAAACCTGGATCCAGCAGCTGGAAATTCAAAGGTTATGTACACCTACTAATGACTGGTTGAACCTGATGAAACAGTTTGAGGCAACCTTTGCAGCTAAGTATGGGGCAGGAATCACCAAGATGGGTATAATCAAGAATCTAAGAATCTTGTAGCTGATCTCCAATCAACATTCCCTTCTGTGGAATCAAGAGCGATACTGCTATATGCTTGTACAAGGACATTCATTAGGGTCAAGTTCTTGAACAGGAACATTGATGACAGAAGGCACCACCTTAAGAAAATGAAGGAGGGGCAAAGGTAATCTTTTTTTCTGATTGGATCCAACCATTATTTTCCTATTCTGAACCTCATAAGCCACCAGTGAAAGTCATGATTTCATTTTATCCAATTGGATTTGATATACTTTGATGATTTGTTCTTACATCTCAGTTTCAATACCTTTTTTGCACGTTTCCAGCTATACATTCCCATAATCATTAACCTTTATCAAACGAATGTCGCAACTGCTGTGAATGCAACTTGCTGAAGCTATGTGTCAGCTAAGCATGTAAAGCCTCCTCGCACATTATTCAATCCTGCTGATTTTTCATTTTACTTAGCATTAAATACTCAGAGTAAATCATTCAGTAAATGTATGCTGGCCCCGAAACCCATCAGTTTCATTTGTCTGGTCTCCTCAAGAAATATTTGCATGAGTGAATGCTACCAGTGCTCAAAAGTGAAAATAGTGGTTTGGCAGTGGACAAGACATACCAACAAACTTCTCCAGATATGGCATTGACAAGCTTTTATACTGGTGACAGTACATGTGTTTGTCAATGACAATGTGTTGTCCTTCAGGGTGACTGAAAATATATATGTGTACCAAGTTTCATATGTTTTTAGGGTATAAAGGACACAAAGTATAAAATAAATTTTGCTACTTTTGGAACACTACTGGTAACTTTCAGTAAAATTCAAATACTATTCTGATCAGAGATACAACCATAAAATACCTGGTGATCAGAGTTGATGAACATGTTAATAACATAAAAAAGAAAGAAATATATGCAATGTGCCCATTGTATATATTGCATAATGTATGCTCACTGGAAGCATTAGGAAATATTTATTTTGTCATTATTCATTCACATATGGGTATGGTATTGTATCTCAACATGGGCTCTCACTCTGACTCACTCTCATTCTGGCATACAGATTGAATGTATATATGTTGTTTTAGAGGATTCAAAATGCAAAGTAGCAGCTGAGTGACATATGCAGTTTTGAAATGTTTCAACTGACAAGGTCAGACAATTTGGATTGCTATTGGACATAAATGTCAGAGTTCCACAGGATTTTCATTATATTAATAAAGCATCCTTCTCTTCTCAACACTTGCATTCACGTACATCAATCAGGCTATTGAAAATCTCAAGTTTAAGCCAAGCAGCATTCTTCTTATAACAGAGAACATCTAAATCTCTAAATCTTCCTCAGTGATATCTTTTTGGATCCTTCCAGAGCACAATGACTTTGTCAATATCTTCTTTAGTATGCTTTTTTTCCCTCCTTTCTCTTGTATTACACCATTGCTATAACACCACTGTATCACACCCATTGCACCCACTCATTGAGTTCATAGATGGGCCTATGAACTTAATGACTGGTGCAGATGTATTGAATTTGTACTGTGTACTTGGATGAAAGGGCCATGGTATTTTGTAGGAATACTTAGTGGAGGGAATTGGTAGATAAGTACACAACCCTTTGAATGTGCCATGGCAGCTTCCTTTCTTCAGAATGTTTGGTCTAAATAGCCCCACCTTACCCAAGCTAAAATTACTTGTCAAGGTGCTATCTCCGTGGAAATGCTTCCCCCTGGAAGAAACAATATCTTGAATTTTCTGGGGGAAAATCTCATTGGACATTGAATATTAGCCTTCTTATTGCCAGACTTCCCAGTGATGTTATTGATGTGTTTAAATAGGGTGTCTATCACACTCTTATAGTACAGGGTGACCCAAAAAAAACCATACCAAACTTTGAAAACAACCTCCTCCCAACTCTCTCCCAAAAACAAGCCCAGTATGGTTTTTGTGGGTCACCCTGTATAACCAACACTGCCCTCTATTAGCCCTGTAAGGAATCAGCAATGAGAAAATTTCGCAGCCAAAGTCTCAGCCCATCATAATTTTCACATAGCTGGGGCCAGGCCAAAATATTGGTCTGTGGCTCAAAGAGGGGTAAACAGCACAAAAATACCTCATTTTCTTCACTGCCTTTTTTTCTATCAGGATGTCCTTCAGAGATGGCCATTGGGTCAGAATATAGAAATAGAGCTCATCTTAAAGTTGAATGTATTCAGTTGTTAGATTTTGTGCATCCCCCATTATTGTTCTTGATTAGAATCCTATTTATTCAGAAATCTTCATGAATTTTCTTCATTCTGGATAACATCTGCTGGAACTCCTGGCTCATACCTCTCTTTTCCAGGGTCTGTATATGGCAAGATTGCAAATGTCTCCATTTCACCTCCATGTGGTGGTGGCTCCTCTTGCATTCTTCATAGAGGCAGTAACATGACAATTACTGTGGGATTCAAATCAAGTAAGTAGGTGTTCCTTTATTTTGAGTTCAAGTTACATCCCTATATATATACCATGTTATTGAGGCTAAATGTATCAGTGCCGTTATGCTCATATTAGGACAAGTCCTGTGTGTACTTGTGAAGAGTTTTGCCAGTTTTCAAGGCATTCTTCACTGACTACCAGCTCATATGATACAATGACTTAAAATCATACAGGGTGTTCATATTTAAATGCAAAATAGGGAGTATTTTGCCCCCTATAGGTAGAGGCCGGCGAACGCTATAAGGCATGCCGGGTTGCCTATCTGCTAGGAAACACACCAGTGATAGGTTTCATCCTTCCAGATATGCAACCCGGTGAGCTTTACGGCATGTGCTGAACTGATCTATACTGATCATGCATTATTCCAAAAAAAAAGTCCTAAAAAGTTGAAGAGAAGACTCTTGGAGACATCTGTCATGGTAGCTGGTCAAGTTGGTCTTGTTCCAATCTAATGTTGTTGGTCTTTAGTGGCAAATGAAGACAAGCCAACTGTTGTTGTCCATGGTATTATTGGAGGAATCCCTGTGCCATTCCACCTTCCCAATGCTGATCCATGCAAAGACTCAGGCATCAAGTGCCCACTCAAGAAGAAGTCTACATATATTTACAGTGCAACACTCCCTGTCCTGCCAATTTATCCAAAGGTATGTCAAATATCTAATGAATCTGAAACCTGCACACAGAAATTGTGATTATTGTTGCATTCAGCAGAATTTCCCTTATGTGTCACTGTGCAGCAGTTGGTGACTATTGAAAATGTGAGGGTGTTGCACTTTTTCATGAAGGTCTTATGGAAATACCTTTTGTAGAAAGGCTATATTTTTTCTGCATTAAAGTTTTTTGTAGTGTGGTATCTATGTTGAGAAAATTATTATGGAAGGAAGATGAATTTCTCAAACACTTTCAGGGGTTGCGCTAGGTTTCTTGCCCTGGCCTCCTGCCCATGCATCCTGAGGGTCCCAGGATACACAGGCAGAAGACCTAAGACTGCTGGATTGAATATCATGCTGCTTGGTTATGTTAAGTCTGCAAATAAACATGGATTGCTAGACTTTGACTTTTGGGGAACCCTTCATGATTCCCTTGTGCTTCACTTGGAAAGGAACCCCCTTAAATATAAGAGGACCCTTCCATATCAGGCCTGAAGGTCCCGGGGACCCCAGTGACAAGAAACCTAGGGAAACTCCTGACTTTTCTGCAAATTTCCAGTTTCAAAATGCTCAGAAATTTGTGAAAGTGTGAAAAAGAAAATTTCCCATTCCATAGCATGATTAAACTATTTTTACTTGTAAATTTCCTCCTTCCATAAGGAAAAGGAAGAGATGTAGGGTGCAGGATCAAGTTGCTTTTGACATTTGCTTCATCCTCTTCCTCCTTCAACTTCAATTGAAATTACTGTGAACTAAGGTGAATTAAGTGTAAGGGCAAGTGGATGCCTGGGGTAAATGTATACAATACCCTGTTCTGTGGCATCTCTAGGGTAACTTTTTACCATCTGACATACAGTATATACAGGGTTCTTATAAAGTTTCCTGGCTTGTTTAAACACCTGTATCTTGAATACTATTGATTGGAGAGCAATGACATTTTGTGGACACACCTTTGAGACGACAGGGAACACATTTCTATTGTCAGTGACAATGTCCACAATGTGATTGTGAATGAGTAATTGACACTAATTCTAACCATGATTCTAGACATGATAGAAACATGAAACTTAGTACACAAGTAGCTGTTAAGGTGCTGACTTCAGAAAAAAGTCTGACTTTGGAGGTATATACCCTGGGGGTGCATATTTTCTGGGGATGTTTACCAAGTAATTGATTCACTTCAGCAAAATTGAGAGATACAGAAAACTGAAACTCGGTATAAACATACCTGTTGAGATGCTGATTTATGAAATATGTTACTTCTATGATATATCCCCTGGGAGTATATTTTTTGAGAGAGGACTTTTCCCAGAAGAAAAGGTAAAATTGGCCCAGAAATACAGGGTGGCCCCATAAGCATGTACCAAAGGATCTTCAGCTATACTAATATCTTATTAACCTAGGTTTATTCTTTAAGTTCTCTGAATTTATTCTTGTTTGGTTATAGAGTTCTTATTTATTGTTTTATTTGTTTATTGCTGAAATAACTCATAGTCTTACCAAAGTCATTTTAGGATAAATTTCCTCTTTGCTTACTTTTTTGGTGATATATTTTCCCATGCATTTTTTTAAATTGTAGATATCTGAAATTCCATGAAGAAATAGTTCTAGGAAAGCTGATGTCAAAGAAACTTCTACTTATGAGGTCCATCCTCTCAGGGTATACATTTTTTAAATGGGGATGATTCCAATATTTTTTTTTTGCTCCACCAAATTGGGGTACTGTGAGAAGCTGAAACATAGTACAGAAGTACCTGGTGGGTCAATCATTTCATGAAAGATTTTACTTTTGAGGTTCATCTTCTTCGGGTATATTTTTCTGCAGATTTGTTTGTCATATCTTCTTTTGCTGCAATCAAACAGGAATAGCATAGGAATGTGAAATCTGGCAAATGTAGTTTTAGAATGTTGAGTTCAGGGAATATATTGGTTTATGGCATGTTTGAGGCCCATTTTTCAGGTAACTTTAAAATGTTTCACTTTGGGATAGCAGTTCTTTCAGTTTTATTATAAAAGGCACTGGATGAAGGAAATATTCCTTAGACCCCTTTTGGGAAGAGTCTAAGAATCTCTGTTTGCTTAATGTTGCTTATGTCAGGCAGACAATGGTATCACACAACCAGGTGTAACTTGATGTCACTATTGAAAAAAGGATACTTTAAATGAATTAATAATTTTCTAAGATCATCAAGCACCACAGATGCAAACATTGCTAGTAAGAAATATGCACAGAAATTTTTTTTATCAAGAAAGTTTCCAACCCTTAAAAAAAAATGATTCTTTTAATGATTCTGGGAGTCATGTTTGGTTCAAATAGGCACTACATTGTGGCATTGAATAATATAAATTTTAAATACAAGCACTCACATTTGGCATTAAACGTATTCAAGGCAAGACAAGGATTACAATTTGGGTCCAAAAGGTTTCCTAAGGGGCCTCATTGGGGTCAATTATCTTATTATTGTACCTTGGGGCTACAATTTTTTTAAACTGTTTTTCACATATTATGGTAGCTACTACCATGATCTTTTTTTTTTTACACTTATCTTTTCAGTGGTGAAGCAATCTTTTGCCTGATTTAGGTCATTTTGATGTGGAATGACTTCTTTGAACTTTTTTCTTTCAATCTATACTATATGAAACAATCAGTAAGATCTATTCATTTATTGGTTCGTTATGATATATGCAAGATGAGATCATAGTTTGTTTGTCATAGTCTGTTGTCATAGTTTGCCTTGAATGGAAAAAAGTCCTCAGTTCCACTGTTATTCCTTGCTGTTATCTTCTCAAGAATGGATGGGCCTATGAGTCTTGTCAATTTCTTTATTCTGTTCCAAATATTGCTGGACTTTTTGAGCATAAATACCAAATGTCTGATAGGGTGGAATTTATTGACCCTATTAAATTTGATATTCTTGAATCCCTTCACAGATCAAGGTGGATGTCAAATGGGAGTTGAAGAGCTCAACTGGCAAGGATTTCTTTTGCATCCAAATCTCAGCTTTGCTTGAATGAGTAATCTATTTTGAATGTTTTTACATATCAAGGCATAGTGACATTAGCTGCTTATCCAATAGTCCACGAAATATTGACTGTTTGTATATTAACCCTTCACTGCACCATGTTCTTGATGGAGAACAAACTGGATTAATCATCATATAATGGCAGGAGTCTCTGTGCGGGAAATGTACGTTTGCTCCCAACTGGGAATATCTCAAAAGCATTGGGTGTGTACCATGGCCAAGTTTATTTCATCTCAAATCCTATATTATTTGCCATACTACTTATGTATCTTAAATTTTTGCTGATTATTATAAGTTCTAGTGGTTTTAATTAAATTTATTTTGCACATTTTACTCATTTCTCTCATCTTGCCTAAACCCAAGCACTGCAATAGAATGACTTCATTTTGGCATTTTGATGTTAGATGCCTTCTTTTGGTGCCTTTAAGAAAGGACATATGAAATTTTAATGCTTTTTTTTTTTTTACCTAGGGTTTCATCATTTGTGTAGTAAAGGTTCAGAACAAGTCTTGATAAGGAGTTTTTATGTTCAGTTGATATCTGTAATGTGACACCATTTTAAAGCATATACTCATAGTTACCATTCTTCCTCATCAAAGGCTTATTGCTAATTCTTTGTTTTGTTTGTGCCATGGTGATATATGCCCCTGCTTAACTGTAGTGTTTGCTCATTGAGTATTGTTTGTCATTTTTGTAATTTGAGCTTATTAAGACCTAATATGAAATTGTCTTCCACTGGTATCCTATGATCTAAGGAATAGGATCCTTTGGTTTTTGAGAATCTTTGTTCCTTGTGCTACAGGATTGTTTCAATAAAATATTTTTGTGTTCATATATTGTCTTCTAAAAAGTTTACACATCTTGGAACTTGAATGTTGACTGGTGGAGAAGCAAGGAGGGCATTTTTGTTACAGCAAGCCTAAAAAATGCCATGTTGCAAGTATTGTTGGTTTCATGTATTAAAGTTATATTTTTTCATTCTGTATATGGCAAAAACCACTTGTCTTTGTTATATTCCACTTCATTTAATGTCATGAACATCTCAGGATGCCTCACAAGGGGTATCCTTGGGGAATAGCACCCTGTTGAGACTGAAGATTGACTAAGCCTTGATTTATCTGGCCCCTTGGTTTTGGCAAATTGGCATAGTATGAGTCATAATTATTCTAGCTTCACACTCAATTCCAATACTGATTTATTTATTCTTTGCTTTTATTTATGGTGAGGTTTCCATATCTTTTCTGTTTAACCCTTTCAGGCCTGGTGGGACTCAGGAGTCCTGCATATTTTGTGGGGTTATACAGGCATGCATGACCTTGAGGCCTAGCAGGACTTCTGAGTCCCTGTGACCTTTTTTGGTTTTTGTGGTCATTTGATTGTGGATGGTTGAGTTGGAAAAATTTGCTTTTACATCATTTAAATGTTTAAATTTAAGTTTTAAAGTGTTATTTTACAAGTGTTATTTTACATTATTTGCTACTATTTCCAGTTCCATTCACTCATGTTTCCACACATGAGGGGAAGGACATTACAGAGTCTTTCATTGATTTTCTTCACAATATAGTAGTCTCATTGCTACTCACCTTCATATCCATGGTTTGCTATTAAATGATGAAGAAATCTAAGATTACTTGTCTTTATACTGCCTCTCTAATCTTCTTGCTCACTTTTTGGAGTGCAGCATATGCACAGGGGGAAAAAAAAGTGCATCAATCTGATACAGGTATGTCAAAGTTACAATAAAATCTATTGCCTGGCACCATTTTACATGCCAAAGCCCATGTTTGAGGTAACATAGAAATCAGACATTTGTGAAAAAGGATCTGATTTGAGTACATAGGATTGTTGCCCAAATATGGGCAACCATGATATATCCTACTTATTCTCTCTTGAATTACTTGAAAATATTGTGTTCTTCGCCATTTGGCAATGTTATTGTTTATGATATGCTGCAATGCTTGAAGCAGAAATGGAATTCAACCTCATGGGCATCTTTCAAAATCTCTATCTGTCCATATCACATGTGAAATACATTTATCCACAAAAGAGGGATAAGAACCCTGTATTGATGCCATCAGGGCAAGAACTGATGCCAGGAGAGATCTCCTTTTACTTGAAGCCTTGAGTAAACTTAATTTCTCTCACTCGTGCTTTCATGAGAAAACACTTGGCCATTTATTTTTTGAAGAGATGTCAGTTTCAGACATGAAATTTATTTAGATTCGAGTTTCTGGGCTGGTTGTGTTTGTTAATTTTTAGCAGGCAGAAAAAGCCTAGAAATATTTGGTCTCCCGTGTCACTGACAATGTTGTGTACCTGAAATTGAAGCCTCTTTTGAGCATGTTTAATTTTCTTGACACAAGACAACTTTATGACATGAAAGAACACCAGTGAATCAACAGAATGTAACCTTATATATGTTACTCCTTTTGTATTTTCTATATATACCAGGTCTGACAATAATTTCTTGACCTCACCAATGAACCAAACGTGCAGATTTTATTTTACTATTAAACTTTAATGTAATGAAAATCATGCTCAATGATGTGCTGCCAATGATCATGCAACATTCTAATACCAGATTCATAAAAAGATTCTTTTTGCTGTTGAACCATTCTTGCTCTGTCAACTTCAGCTCATTGTTGTCACCAAAGTGCATTTTTCGAAGGCAGGGACAGTGGCTTTTGTGGGAAAATGGGCTCAAATAAAATAAAAGAATTTACAGATTTATGAGTACAATTGCAAGTCCCATTTGAACCCATTTTCCTCAGCTAAAGAGAAGCTGTAAAAAAAGAACAGTTAAACTGAAAGCAAAATAATAGAAAAAAATCAATTTAAATAATTTTTTAAATGTTGAATCCCATCTGGTTTTGGAATGCAGAAATTTCATTTAGAAATTTGTTGTTGATCTTTCCAGATCTGGATAAGGTAATGTGATTGAATAGGATGAAAGGATGAATGAATGAGTAGCATGGCTCGTTGCAGCCCAGACCTCCTTCAGTTTCCACCTCTGCCCAGCGGTTTGCAGGATGAACGCCTACACTGGAGCTATGGGATGCGACGTTCCATGCAGGAAATCATCCCCGGTCTCTTTCTGGGCCCTTACCTCTCTGCCAGTCGACAAAGTGTAAGCCATACCTTAACTAAGAATACTCAGTCTATATTTTTTTTAATATGAATTTATTTATTTCAATTTGCTGATAGAACTTATGTGATGGTGTGTCTTGTGATACTTGACATGTTCATGTAAATGTCAAGATTCTCTAACATGTGTTTAGAAGAATTGCTTTGAAGACTTCAATGATAACACCTTCAGACAGTCCATTGGTTAATCCTTGTACAACCCATCCATGATAGGGTTTTGTGGGATAATATGGATATGGATAATATGGATTTCACTGGTGGTATGTACTTTTCTTTGATAATTGATTAATTGACTACAATTAACTACACACAAAGTATAATAGCCACCTCCATCTACCAAAAGAGACCCATTTAGCTTTACCCCCTTCCGGTGACCATGTGTTGGAGTAATTTGGGCAACCTTCCCAGCAGCTAGGACAATATACTTTAGTTTGGCTAACTCATACACTGTATCCTGCAGCTGATCCATTTCATGAAAAGCATCCACCTACAGTTGCTACTGCTTCATCATCCTCACAAGGAAAAGTGAAGAAGGAATTGACACATGGAAAAATTAGGAGTATCACTTAGAAAGTACTGGTGATATGAACTTATTGGGTCAAAAAGGAAGAAAGTTTCATCCACAGAAGCTTTTGGGTTGAGTCTTTTTCTGTGGACATCTGATTTGTCTGTTTAACCTACTTCATGCCCAGAATGCTTGAGTTACTTAGACATTGGCAATGGTCTTACTTATGTTGAAAAAAATTAGTCTGAGACATGAGTCAGTGAATATCCTGGATAATTTTGGTCACTCTGGTGGTCTCAATGCAGTTACAGACTTAGTTCTACAGACTCCTTTTTTTATTATTAATGATTAAGCCTACCCTTTATTTTCTTTCATGATGACAATACTCTCTGACAATCAGAATTTGGCTCAAGCATCAGCCTAGATCATGTAAACCAAAAGCAAGAACAAAAAAAACTATGGAGACGAGTAGTATGTCCCTGAATTAGCTTGATATTGTTTGGGACTTCAGTTTTATTTTAAATCTGCTTATGCAAGTTTTTTGTTTGTGTGCTGGCATGCAAACCCTGGATGCTTAATCTGCTCACTATGGGACTTGTCATACCATGGTCCAGCTGAATAGGCAAACAGAAATTTTTTCATTTGACATCAAGTGAAAAAAAGCTGCTTCTTAGGTTCTGAGTGACTCATTGCAGTAAAATTTTCCCACTTACAATTGAGGAGTTCTATGGAAAAAGGGCATATGTGCAAAAGATGCAATTCGAGATAAACTGCAAACACTTCCCATAGCTAATCTGCAGCTGGTCAAAACTCAGTTTTCAGTCAAATGGTATCTTAGACCTTTTTCCAATTGAACTTGAAGTTTTAACAATTTTATTTATCTCACATTGCTGGTATGCAAGCAGAAAGTGTTTATGCACATATGCCCCTTTTCAATATCCATGCTGCTGAAACTTTTCCCAACCAGTCTTTCGCCACTTTTTTCCAGTTAAGAATCATAATTCACCAATAAATACATCTACAGATTTCAAATCAACTTAAAGAATGGTGTTAAAAATATTAATATTCAGGACAAGTTTCATTCACTCATCAGAGATCCATTATTAATTTATTAAACACCTTAATCTCCAACTGTTTCACGGGTATTGTCAACTTCTCGCATCCTTCCAGAGGCTTGGATGTCTGGGCCTCTTTTATCCTCTTTTCTCCAGTCTGATTTTTTTCTCATTCTCACTTTCAGTTCAATGGAATGAATAACTCCACCAAAATCATTCAGCATGCAGGTGTTAATGGAATGTTCATGGAGGCAGCCATATTGACATAGTCAGGCAGTTGGGCTGTCAATAGTGAAATCATAGGAAAATCTGCTTCCCCTTTGCTGAATAGGCATCTTAACTACCTGCTGACCACCCTATCCTATGACAAGTCACTTAAAGCAGCACATAGATACAGATATGGAAAAGGGGCATATGGATGCTTATGCCCTTTTTCCAAAGAACTCCTCAATTATTGAATGTGGCATCAGGTGGCTTAAAAATGTCTCAACATTACTTGACTGAAGATGACACACCATATAAAGTAGCAGCAGAAAATGTACAGTTTCACATCCAACAAGTATTGGTGGTTTCCTGAAAATTTCAATGAATTGGGTCTGTTGGAAACAAAAGTAACTAATTTTTTTTATACCTGCAATGTTCCATGTATAAGCTTGTCTGCCTCTGCAGGCTAAGATAGATGGGTGAGGCAAATCCCATTGTGCATGGAGGTTTTGCACACTGACACATTCACTAATTTGATCTCATGTTGAAAAAAAGCTGTTACTTTTATCCTACCTGATAAATTTCATTGAAATTTTATTGAAGTAACTCTCATGTTAAATGCGATCCCCTGTGATTATTCTGCCAATATCCTGTATGGTATCAACTAAAGACTAAT
The DNA here is from genome assembly GCA_905338385.1 of Darwinula stevensoni. Lineage (NCBI taxonomy): Eukaryota > Metazoa > Arthropoda > Ostracoda > Podocopida > Darwinulidae > Darwinula > Darwinula stevensoni. The sequence goes on from CAJPEV010000468.1 coordinate 64,772, forward strand.
AAAATCCCCAAAATTTTGATTCAGTATCTTTTTTGGAACCCTGGGTTACTAGTGCTTCCAGACTTATTTTTCTATCACTTGAAAATTGATCCGAAGTCATCCTACATAAACGATCATTCCAGTGTCGGAGACAAAATTTTTCAGCTTTACATGGCACTTGTGTTCATTTTCTTTATGCTTATCTTAGAGAGTCTTATGCATATGAAATTGCACCAGGTTTTTTGGAGGCACTCTCAATCTTTTTTGAGTGAATTATTGATTTTCATGGTGAAACTCCCCCAAAACAATCATTCTATCTCTGATTCAGGGGCAGTCACTCCTTGATGCAGGGGTTACACATATTATTTGTGTTCGACAACCAAGGGAAGCCCACATCATCAAACCACAGTTTCCTCAGTCATTCAAGTATGGAAACAGTTTTTATTTCTAAGTGAATTCTTGATATGAAAACCTGTGCTTATTTGGCAGGTACTTGGTGCTTGATATAGTGGATCATTACACTGAGAATATCATTCAGCATTTCCCTAAGGCACGAGAATTTATCAACAGTTGCTTCACATGCAACGGAAAGGCTCTGGTTCATGGTTGCAATGGAGTTTCCCGTAGTGCTGCAATTGTCATTGGCTATATCATGGAGCAGTATGGGCTGGACTTCCAGTGAGTGCCAACTATGAACATCAAGGGACCTTTTTTATTGTTGAGAAACTGCATGTATTAGCTCCAGAAGTGAGATTCAGAAGTTCTTTCCTGAACTGCAGGATTCAATTTAGTCCATATTTTACTGATGAGGTCACTATTTGATGCATTCAGTATTGAAAGAGTGTGTAATATAGTTTCATAACCTATAGAAGCCATCAAATGGCTTAATTATTAAAGAACATGAAACTTACCTTGTAACCCTTCAAGCTGGTAATTTTAAACACTGATTATCCCCTGTGGCTGTAATATGTTTGCGGTTCTGCACAACAATGTGAGCATCAAGTGGGAAACAAGTTTGCATAAATTATAGATATAGTTTACTTCCTACTGGTGAATTTAATCAAAGTACACTACCATGCTGGGTGTCACAGTCACTTTAAACTTGCACAGTAGATATACCTTAATGGATGTCCCAGTCATGTTGAACCTGCTTGAAAGGTTAAAAATGTTCTGGTCTTTTTCCTTGTTTTCTATGATTAGATAATACTTTTGTTTCTCTTAGTCATACATCATATCAGCAGAGTAGGAACAAATGAGTATACTACCCTAAACTATGATAAAGTTTAGCAACCCCTGATATGGGTGGTAGCATTACATTTTCATCCAATTACAAATAAACACATTGCTATCCATTTTCTCATGTTGGTAATAATGTAAGCATGATGTTGTCTTAATACTTGGTTTTAAAAAAGGAGAGATTTAACAAAAATAATTTTTTTTTTAAACAAAACAACAGTAATGGGTTAAAAGATGTTGAATCAACAACTACATTATGCTCTTATGAAGCAACACACTTTCATCACAGCTGAAAATTTTTTATTACTTCATGAATCACAAAGTTCACTACATGCACATGCATCAATTTGGCTTAGAAGAAGACAGGCCATGGATAGATTGGTAGACACTTCTCCCATGAAGATGGGTAGAGCAACTTGTACAAAAAGTTTCTGCAAATATCAAATAAAAACTCCCCTCTCCCAACTGGAGAGCAACGATTTTATATCAATTCTGTATCTTGCTGTTGCTGGCATTCAAAACAGTTCAAGTAATCACCAATTTTCAGTAGACTGTTGCCATCATATAGCCCAGACATTACCCACTTTGAATATCATCAGTTTGGCCAGTTGAAGGACTAAATTTGTGGGATATGCTTCATCAGTCATGAAGATTTTCAAAATTCTGTAAGACCATGGCTACAACACGAAACAGGCTTTTACAGAAGGGGTATACAATCATTGCCCTTCAGATGGCAGAAGTGCCTAGATTCAAACAGGGACTATTTCAAGGGCTAAGGTAGGTTTAATATTGGTTTGTACCAATTTTGGTAGGGATGAAAACAATTGTTTAGTATTTATTTGATGTTTGCCAAAACTTTTTGGACACCCTTCTTAGATGTAGGATATAGGAAGGGCCATATAGGGCCTACATTTCCAAGCCATGAAGATGAAGTGGAGACCTGGTTGGATTTTTCAGGTCTGCATTCAACATTGTCCAGCAGAAGAGATACTGCATCAACCCAAATGAAGCTTTTGTACAGCAGCTTAAGGAATATGAACCCATATACAAGGCACGCCTTGCTCAGATGAATGGCCAGAGCTCCCAATCACAGAATCGCAAACTGAAGCGCCGGTTTGAGGAGGATGAATGTGAAGATGAACAGATGTGCATTGGGGGAGCTGATTCATTGTGATATATGGCCCTTCTTTCCTTCCTGTCTTTGCTCAATCCCTTTCTTTCTTCCCTTAAAATACATGGCAGAACTTGCTTGGGGGCAAATCAGTACACTGTTTCACTGTGATAAAAGTTGATTATTAAAAAAAGTTGATTAAAATTTTGTAAGCCTGTTTCCATATTCATCACTCTGAGATTAATCTTTTTCATTTTTTGTGCTTAGCTGTCAGAAGATTGCAAAATATATGCTGCCATTTCTTGTTTGATTTTACACAATTGCTGTGCTACTGTTACTTCAAGTGGAAGCAAAGCAAAAGATCCATGTGGTCTTTTTTTTCTCCTCAAGTCAGGCATTTGCATTCTGAGCAAGATTCAGAATGCATTGAGGACTAAGAATGTGCATCATGGATAATTCTGTCTATATGATGTCTGATTCCCCCCCAGACATGAATTCTGGTTACAAATGATTTTCTTTGTTGTCTTCTCTATTTGAAGACTTTTGTTATTAAGGTGCTCTGCATAGCTGCACAAACTGTACTGTATCAAGCTCCCCTTGGATGGAAGCATTATTTTATACATTCTTCTTACATCCTCTGAGCTTTTTGATCAATGTGTTGTTCAAGAGGGTAATTGCATGAAAAAAATGGGAGGGAAAGACGTGGTCTTGCTGAAAGTATAACTGACCAGGGCAGGATGAAGAATCTATGCCATTGTGAATGTGATGAGTGATCTTCCTCTATGTTTGTATCCCCTCATTCCTTTCTAAATGAGTACAAACATAGTTTTTGGGACCTAAGGGTTCTCTGACATTAAGTAACATTGTTCTGCTATGGAATGCCCCAGACCAATATGCTTTTCTCTTGGAGAGTTCTCTCATGTGATGTCCTAGAAATAAACATATTTATATTTTTTTTTGTAAGACAATTTCCTTTTTCCCTTTCCACATCAATTCCAAGCCTTTCTGAGGGTAGGAGATGGTTTGAATGATGCTCTCTGCCCAGACAGTGGCAGACTGGATTGTGACTGGTATCCAGTGGCATACACAGTGATGTCCTCTATTCTTTTGAAGAGTACATGGAACCTCATTCAAGGTCCAACAAATTTATGAAAGCTTGAAGCACTATCTTAACACGTTGGCAACAATGCATCCTGATGCCAGGATGCAGATTTTTTTTCAATGAATACCCTCTGTTAGTCTCTTTTCACTGACATTTTTGTCTCAGAACAGGTGAACAGATCCCATCAAGTCCATAAGAAAATTTAATACCGAAGAAAGGGCAGAAGGTTGTGGTTGGATGCAAGCCATATTTGAATTTCGTAATTACTGATAAAAATTCCAAAAAATTCAACATTTTAAAAAAAACTCTGCAAAAAAAATGTTTTCTGGAACCATGCGTCCTGATGGCAGGACACATTTAAAAAAAAAAAATGCGCGTGGTCCCACGCAGCGGACCAGCAAAAATAGGCTGGTCGTCAATGTGTTAATTAATAAATTAATGCAAAGCATTTTGTCTCTCTCCTTCAGTGTTGGAATTACCATGTAATGACACACATGGAGTGAGAGTGATTGTGAGTCTGTTGTCTGAGTCTGAATTGATCATAATGGGGAAGGCAAAAAATGAGAAGCTGGATACTCCTCCTCGAGACAAACTTCTCCGGAACAAGCTCATCACACAGCTCAAGGAAGGTATAATTCACATAAGGAGGACTTTTACTTGATCTGAAAGTGTCTTGAGCTGAAGAAGAATACCTCTTAAATGCTATGCAATGATTCATGTCTAAAATAAAGAGTTTAGAAATTACTTCAGCAAAAAAAAATAAGGAGTGAATGACATGTTGTGAAAGACAAATTCTTATGTGTGTTTTTAGACTGCATGCTCCTTGAAGATGGGCAGCTTGGGAGACCTTTTGCATGGGATGCTTTTGAAGGGATCTATGACTTGGTTGAGAGGATTCGCAGTCTTGAACCAAGTGAGTTCTTTGAGATGCCTGCCCACGTGTGTAGTAAGGTATCTTTCAACACCAAGGCAGAAAGTGATGCATCACCACATAAATCCTGCTTTTCATCCCAGTCACAGTGGTGGTTGTGGCATAAGAAGATAGGACAGAACTGCTTTTTGTTTATTGAACTATCTGAAGAAATGCTTTAGTTGACTCTCCTGTGAGAGTCACTTCAAGAGGAATGACCTCAAAGTTCCATGGAATTGTTGAGACATTGCTATATTCTGAGAGTCTTGTTATAAATCTCAATCTCCACTATGGCATAAGTTGGGGCTACAAATTTATTTAAATTAATTGGCCTAATAATAGTTAAGGTTTCTTGCAATGGAAAAAAATCTGATTAAGATTACTTGAGTTTCAATAGTCTTTGAAGTCTTCCATTAAATGGATCTTGTTATACTCGAGTGATGAATATATGAGGGCTGATGCAAAAGCCATTGTAAACACTACACTGACAACACTCCATAGACACACTTTATTTGATGCTCTTTATTTATACACCCTACTGCCAGGCCCTATTTCACCATGTAATCCCCATCTTCACCCACACACTTTTTGCATCAGTAAACCCTTTGCATTGAACCCAGTGCCAAATTAGAATAGCCTGGGCTGTCACACCCATTGCATGACATACTGCATTGCATTATCATGATCAACAAATCTGGTAGAGGGTGTGGAGCCCTCTTCAGGGACAGACACATGTGGAAGTCTGAAGGAGTAAGATCAGATGAGTATGTTGGATGGAGCAATATGGTGTAACTAAGCAGATTTGTTGGTCATGCTGATGTGCAGGATGTCATATGATGGGTGCAACTGCTAAAGTAATTCTTCATCAAGTTTCATTGGGGGTATGTTGATGAGAAGAGTATGTGTGCAAAAATGAGGATTAAGTGGAGGAATTAAGGGTGTATCCCAAGAGTGCCAGTTAAGTGCTTTCCAACCATTATTGTGGTGTTTCCAATGACATTTGCACCAGCCCTTGTATTTTTCAATCTAGTACTTGCAAGTTACCAAATAAGCATAACTGATGTTGAATAGGATATGATCAGTGATGTAACAGTATTCACAAAGCAATTTATGCCATTCCATTCAGAGATTCTTCCATTGTCAGGTTTTTAAGGGCAACTGTGGGTTGTTTGAAATTCTGTGACTTCATGAAACATTCCTGAATATCACTTCTTAAAAAGTCTTTTGATTGACCAGCAGTAGCAACCCTAGTGGAACTTATGTGTTTTTGAAAAGGATGGTCAAAGACCTTGAATAAATGCTGAAGTACATCAGCAAGGGAAGTTAACTAAGCAGGCTGCAGGTCAGCCTAATTGGCTAGACATAACCTGTGAGTCAAGTCTATAAAGTTCGGTCCAGTGATTGAGTTTTGGGTCAGGTTTGGAATTGGGTCGGGTTTGGAAAAGTCTATCTGTGCAGGCCACCAGCAGACAGATGGAGGACAAACATTGGCTATTATATAGATGGGACACAAGTGCATTCCTTCTATGGCCAAGTTTATTGTCTGTTGACATTCCACAAGACATTGACCTTCATTCCCTTCTCCCCTTCCCTCTTCTATTCCATCCTTTCTATGGTCGCTTGACACATAAATAACTTTGCCTGACTTCAACCCAATGTTGTGCTTTGGCATGCCAGAGCATGTTTTTTTAAGTAAATAAAAAAAAAATCTGGTAGTGGTTAGAAGCTTTGTGTATCCATAAATGTAACCATGCAATGTTATGCTCATATGGTATTGAAGGTCAAAGGGTGGGTCTCATGATGGAAGGGCATCTAACAGTGTCACCAATGTAAGTCTTGAAAGAATTATTATAAATGGACAAGTGACAATCTAATGTCTCATCTGTAGGTATGATATTTTGTAATACAGTGGAGTGCAGAAAAATTGCCATCATATTTTGGTGAATTTCTACCTCTGGAAGCAATGAATTTTTAAGCAATTTTATTTCCCTCATACAGTACTTTGTAGAAATGTAATAGTCAATAATTAATTTAATCTCCCTCTGTATCAATAAGAGCCAAACATCTCTCTTTCATTGATGCAATCAAATGACTTATGGTAGACATGTCAATTTGGTGTCATTCTTCATGTAAGAATTGGTCCGATTCATCAGGATTTTTCTGCATTCATTTCTCCACATGTCGCCTAAGGATGATGGACCACATGTTTTCGGTTGTATAGGGTGTCCATAAAGTAACTTGACATAATGATATTTTTTCTTGTTGCCCACTGAAATTTTACATTGACATAGTCTTAAAGAGGACTGAATTCTTTATTCCAGAACACTAATGATATTCATTTTTCTCCATCCCAGGTACCTGAAGAACTAATTTTTTTATAACTGCCGGAAATGCTAGGTTTCTTGCAAAGAATGAAGATCATTGAGTGGTATTTTGAGTCAAAATCTGTGGCAGAAACATAGGCAGTGATTCATAGGGGCTCAGGGCTCAAGCCCCCCCAAAAATTTGGCAGAAGAATAAGGAATACTTGGAGTAGTGTCTCTGAGCCCCCCCAATTTCTCAACAAATCGCCACCCATGGGTAAAAACACAAAAGAAGTTCAAATGCCATTACAAGACATCCCAAGGGCCTTCTCACCAAGCCATTCATGATCATGTTAGGAAGTTCCAGAAGACAGGGTCAGTTCAAGATAACCGAAACAAGGTCGACCTTCAGGAGAACGAGGAAATGCTCTTTGTGAAACTGAGCATTTCCAGCAGTTGTCAAAATATTAGTTTTTCAGGTACCTGGGATGGAGAAAAAATGAATGCTATTAGTGTTCCAGAATAAAGAATTGTCCTCTTTAAGACAATGGCAATGTAAAATTTCAGTTGGCGATGAGAAAAAAAATTGTTGTGTCAAGTTGCTTTATGGACACCCAGTACTAATGTCTGGACTGTTTGGTGGCCAGTCAATTATGTTGGGTGCATGCTGTTCTAAAAATGTTTCACTACCTTACTTGTATACTTTGAATCATCATCTTTGCTGGAATCTCCAGGGTTGTCCAAACTGTCTTCTTGCACCAGAAGTAGATGTTCTTGAAGAATTTGAGTGTAGTAGTGGCCATCCATTATTCTTCCAAATGAATGGCACAATACCTGGCCTTTAAGGCTTTCCTCACCATGATCTTCTGCCTGTTTTGGGGAATTCTTTTGGGCTCCTTTTGAGTGTTCTTGGACCAACAATGTATTGTGTTTCTGAGCAATCAATAACAGGTTTCACCTGAGAACAACATTTGGCTCCAATCATCATCTTTGTGTTGCAGTGCCCATTGTACTTGCCTCTCCTTTTGCTTCTGGGTCAGCATTGATTTCGCTTGAGATAAAAGGCTTTTATAACCAAGTCAAGCAAGGTGGCACTGCACTGCCCATCTGGACACATGCCAGCCTCTGTTCTCTTGCAATTTCCTGACAATTTCTTCTGCTGTTGTCTCACAGTTCCTCCAAATCCACCAACTGATTGCAATACTGTCCTTGGGCATTATCATAAAAGGTTAGCCATTGCCACCCTGATGCTCCTCAATGCCTTGCTCTTGGATCTTCACCATATCATGCCAGACAGTATGGACAGGGATCTTGATTTGACAGGCAATTTCAGCAGCACAGTGCTAACCCCAATCCCAATAATGTAAGATGACTGATCGGTTCATTAACAAATGGTTTGCACCCAGCTCATGCACCATTTTCAGTAGACTCAACACTTTTCCAGATTTGTCATCCTCACTGCTACATATAACCCATCCTTGACCTAGAAAAAGAATCTCGAACAATCACTCTCTAAACTTTGGGAGATATACTTCTGGAAAGTTCCTGTGTTTAATGGCAATTTTTTTTGCACTCCACTGTAGCCTGAGCTGCAGTGTATACAGGAGTTTTGGCTGAATCTTGGAGGAAAGTGACATGTGACATAGAATGAGAATAGGGACCAACAAGGTCAAAAATACATGCACTTTTCAACAAATTATTTATCCTATGAAGAAACAGCAAAATTTATAGTCTATCATTATTGTGACCAGGAAATTAGTTTTTATCATCCATGTGGGTTCCATATTGAACTTGGGAAGAGTTTTCTCAAAGCTAAAAAGTGACCCTGATGGTTCCTTTTTCTCATGCTGTGTTATACATGCTCTATTTGTTTTAGAGAAACAGTCACCATGGTCCAAGTCCTCACGGGAAGAGAGTCTAGAAGCCTTCAAACAGTGGTGTGCTGCTGAAGAGATAATTGTATCTGGGGTTGAAATTGCCCCTTTTGAAAGCTATGGATTGGGCCTGAAGTGCACTGAGGACAGCCCAGTTGGAAAATGTCTGGTCAGTGTGCCAGAAAAGTGTATGATGACCTTGAAAACTGCCTCCAAGGGTTCTTTAGGTAATTAAGGCATTTTCCTTTGTTGTCCTATGGAAATTGTCAATGAAATTAACGTGTATCATCTCTCCTGAATCAGGATTACTGGCATCAGATGATCCAATCCTGAAGCATATGCCAAATGTCTTGTTAGCTCTTCATGTCTTGGAAGAACGGTGGAGCCCAAATTCCTTTTGGCTGGCATACCTCAATGTTCTACCAAATGAATATTCAAATACACTCTACTTCACCAAGGAAGAATATCAACTGCTTAAAGGATCTCATGCCCTTGGTATAAAGTATAAATGTTCAAAGTCAAATCCCCTCCCCTCACCCTGGAGTCGTGCATTTAGAATGAGGAGAATTTTTTCCTATTTCTCTTAGAGGAAGCCACAAATCAGTATCGCTGCATTGCAAGGCAGTATGCCTATTTCTCTGGTCTTTTCAAGGTGAGCTTGTGAAACATTATATCATCAATGATCTGAGGAAAAAGTGATATATACAGTTTTTTTTTTTAATTTTCAGAACAAGAATTTGCCCACTTTTTGGACAGAATGAATAAATGTAAATAAATGTACAACTTTGTACCAGAAAGCAGAGTCCCACCTCTTGAGTGGAAAGGCAAATATTCCTCAAGCATCAGTCTTCAGTTTGCAAAAATTGTTCATTTTTGCCCTCTTTTGTGTCTGATCATACTGTATAATATTATATATACTGTATATAGATGATTGTGACTGAGTGAATGAATGAGTGGATGAGTGAGCAAGCAAGCATGAGTGACTGACTGTCACAATTTGTGAATTATCATTAGATCTGGAAAAAAGTAGTTCATCATAATGCCATTGAATATACTTATACTTTTCAGACATGCACTTTGACTAAGAAGCTGAATCTTGTGCAGCACTTCACATTTGATCAGTACAGGTGAGCCAATCTCTTCCTTCCTTTCAGGTCATCAAATAATCCATGCATAGATTCTTGGTTCCTGATTAAATTAATATACAGAGTGGGCTAAAAAAAAAAGAAAAAAAAATCTTTTTTGGTGAGATGTCATTCTGATTGCCTGCTGATTGTCATGAAATTTAGTATAGGGCTTTGGGTTTGTTTGCTGAGTATAAAATCCAAATTCCAAAACCTCTGAGAATGGCATTTAATTTACTTTAAGTCACAAAAAGGGAAAGTGTTCATTTTCAAATTTAAACCAAAATTTCACCACCAGATTCATCAATTTTTCAGATGAAAAATTCAACCCTACTTCTTGACCAATGTTTGTTTGGAAATTCACTCATAATTATCCTTGTATCGTATCCTTTTTCAAGTCACAAGCATTTTTAATAAGAGAAAGATGTCATTATTGTTAGGCACTTTTGACAATGCACTTTCACCTGAAACATGAGGAAAGGAATATGTATACTTTTTAGGAAATTTTAAATCCTGCTAGATATTGGGTGATCTAGCCTAGGCTTTTTTAATTGTATTTATTGTAAGCAGGTTGGCCTTAACCTAGCCTAGCTTATAAACTGACAGCTTTTTGTGGTAGGCAATCATGTATTCCACAAATACTGACCTCAAGTTCATATCGATATTTTTGATAGCATATTTTGTGGTGGGTCATTAGAAAATAATTACAGGTCCTATAATTTTAGACCCAGAAGGCTGAAATTTGACATACAAACCCCTATTGTGTCACCACTCACTTAACCTACCAAATTTAATCAGAATTGGCAGTCTACAATCAGATTGGTAACTCACCAAAAATGACAGCTTTGTTTTTTTTTGGCCCACCCTGCATGATTAAGATCAGGATATAATTACCTTTAAAACTTAATCCATAATTATTCCATATGAGTTTGAAATCAGATAGACCTTCAGTTTTCAGCCAGATTAAGTAATCTAGGATTTTTAGTGCAGTGGGTTGAAAAAAAACTTGCTTTGTACAACCATCTGCAACAGAGCAAGGGTGTATGATGCAAGTTGAGAGAAGATGCAAGCATTAGGAAGAGGTGATCCAACAGTGATGCATGGGATCAAGCGAGATCTAATGTGATTTTAGGCCTAAACCTGCTTAACACGTTGACGACCAGCCTATTTTTGCTTGTCTGCCACGTGGGATCACGCGCATTTTTTTTGTCAAAAAATGCGTCCTGCCATCAGGACGCATGATCCCAGAAAACTTTTTTTTTGCCGAGTTTTTTTAAAATGTTGAATTCGAATTATTATCAGTAATTACGAAATCATAATCTTCTAGAACGTTCTCAACAGTTCCAGAGGGTATTCATTGACAAAAAATCTGCATCCTGGCATCAGGACGCATTGTCGCCAACGTGTTAAAAAAAACTCCACTTTCAATGGAGTCAATTTATTCTCGTACGTGGTTTTCAAAAGGAATAAGGGCATATTTCTTGCCTGAACTCCAAGATTCTATCTGAAGATGGCCATGACGGATAAGGAAGTGTTGAAGTTTATTGATTGATACAATGAGGCAAGGCGAGACATTTGGGGATCTACAAAACTCTCTTGTGAGAGATGATTCCTTGGGTAAGGGGAGGGCACATTTGTGCCCTTTGAGAAATGTGAGAACCCAATACTTCCATCTAGTGGCCAAGAGGAGAACTTCAAACGGAACCCTATAGGTCTATAGAGTTCCGAATAGGCACTTTAGGGAACCCTTTAGGTCCTATAGCGAACGCTATATGTCCTATAAAGAATCCTATAGATCCTTTAGTGAACCCTACTGTTCCTATAGGGAACCAATCGGGTACTATACAGAACCCTTTGGGTCCTATAAGGAACCTATTGGCCTTATGGGGAACCCTACAGGTCCTATAGGGAGCCCTATCGGCCCTATAGGGAACCCAATAGGCCCTATAGGGAACCCTACAGGTCCTATTGGGGACCCTATAGGTCCTATAGAGAATCCTATAGGTCCTATAGCGAACACTATAGGTCCTATACAGAACCCTTTGGGTCCTATAAGGAACCTATAGGCCTTATGGGGAACCCTATTGGTTCTATAGGCTTCCCTATAGGGCCTATAGGGAACCCTATAGGGCCTATAGGGAACCCTATAGGCCCTATAGGGAACCCTATAGGCCCAATAGGGAACCCTATAGGCCCTATAGCGAACCCTACTGTTCCTATAGTGAAACCATCAGGTCCTATTCAGAACTCTTTGGGGACTCTATAGGTTCTATAGGGAACTCTATAGGTCCCAAACTAAACTCTATAGGAACTCCTATAGGAACCTATAGGATTCCTATAGGATTCTTATATATTCCTAAAGGAATATATAGGAATCTTATAGGACATTTTCGTAAGGGCTCGCTTCAAACTGAATTTACTTTCCAAACCTCATTGATTGTCACGAAGGTTCTTGAGTCGCAACCCGCCCATGTTTAAATCACTATTAGGTGCAAAAATTTGGGGAGTAAGGGGGAAAAAATGCCCTTTTGCCACCCCATTTGGAGAGATGTGGGGCATTTCCCCTCCCTGTCCCCTCCCCCCCCCCCCCCCGCCCCCCAGATCCTACGCACTTTGGACCCATACGTTTCCTGTAAGAATGCGTAGGAGTTTAATAGACTTCTTATATGGTCTATTAGGTTTCTAAGAGAATCTCATAAGTCCGTGATGAACGGCACATCTGTTAAAGCAGTGGTGATGCAGAAATTATTGTTAGAAAGGCGTCGTTAAAATTCCGCCTCCCCCCCTCCTCCCCATCCGCGTCAGTCACTGTGTTCGGAGGAAGAGGAACGACCCAGATGACAAACGATTATTCAATCAGCATAGTGGGAACGTTAAATTCATTCATTCCATATTTAATTGTCGCGTACTTCCGTCGCGTATTGTTTCGTACTTCCCCAAGTGAAACACTCGGGGAAGTACGAAACAATACGCGTCATTGTGACAATCGATAAACTTGGACACTTCCTTATTCGCTATCCCCATATTCGAGACTGAATCATGGATTCCAGGCCAGAATTAAGCTCATATCCTTTATTAGAACCCCATACAATCAACGTTTTCCATATCCGAATAGCGTTTTAGGAAGGAGGTGGTGGATGCGGTTTCTGTCTGTGGTTTGTGTCTCTACATTCATTGGAGAAATATCATTCTCTCTCCATGGATGAATGTGAACTCGCTGTTACGGCATCTTCTGCATCCATGAGATAGGTGTATGAATCTGGCATGACTGTTCGTCATAATAAAGATGGCGGCGCCATCGTCAGCATGCACGATGGAGGAGCAGAGGTCCGTTATCAGATTTATACTGTCAAAATCCATAAAACCAAGCGAGATTCATGTAAGAATGGTGGGACAATACGGCGAACGCTGTATGTAGAAAGCAGCTGTGTACAAGTGGATGGACAAGATTCAAGTAGGCCAGACAAGTGTACTGGATGAATGCCTTGTGGGTGTGGCGACTCCAGAAACAATCGCGCGTGTCAATGGGCTTCCCATTCTCGTTTTCTCAACCGAATTCTACTAACTTATGGAATGGCCCAGATATAATAGTGCAAGAGTGCTGCGAGATAAGAAATATCGACGGTATGACAACCCCGGTATGACGTCTTCATCCAAGTCCTGACATTGACAGACGATCTGACCAAGATCCACGACTTGACTTGATCAAGCATTTTCCCGTCCGACCTCAATTGCAAATGGGTTTCGGGCATTTCTTTCCTCTTTGGCCTCTCTGCCCCTCTCTTCTACCCCGGATTCCGATCGATCCAGTCCATTTCTACTCACGTTCGTCATGACGATGATCGCATTTTGCCATGAATGTGGCACTTCACGTGTCTGGATGAATCGTTCCTCAAATATGTTCAGTTCAACGGTGGAGTTAGCTCTGAAGCCGCAGGAAACGTTCACTTTGGCATGACCATGCGGCAGGAACACGATTAAAATGTGTGAAATCGAAACATCTGGGAATATTTCACTCACAGTACGACTTGCGACACGTCTGCTATTGTCGGCGTCAAATTGTCAAATATATCACAGAGCGATTGAGTGCCAATCTTGAATTAGGTATCCTTCGATCGGGCATGAATTACACAGTTGAGTTAATCATTTTCACCCTGGATACGTGGAAGGCGGATTGCGGTGATCGACCTCGATACCGTCGACCTAGAAATGTACCGAGTCCTCTGCGGCCAGTACAAAACCCCATTTCCCATGCTTCCTGCCTAGATGCAGCTGATGGACTTCATGCGTTGTTCGCCGCTTCATTGCTTTCACCTGCTTTTCGCTCTTCCGGCATTCGAACTGGTCTGAACGATGTTAGGAAATTCTTCATTCCGCGGTTCATTCTTCCTGTCGGGAAGGGAAATGGGAATGGAAACGTCCAATTTTAGTCACGAGTCCGTCTTGAAACACTTTAATTGTGAAGCAATGAGTGGAGCTTGAGCGCCAAGTCACGGAAGAGATGTGCTCGGACTGGAACGCCTTTATTTCATTTCATTACGAAACGAAAGAGAGAAAAACGTGAAGAACATTCAGGAATGAAAAACTTTAACGGTTTTGTTTTATCCGTTGTCTTCGCAGACGAGATCACACAGGAATCGATGCGTGTTCGCGAATTTGGCCCTTTTCAACACCAAAAAAAAAACCTTTTCCTGGAGAAGAGAGCAGTCCATCGAAACCGAAATACTCGCCACGCGGCCATGGTTTTGCCAATCTGCACGCGCTTCCTGCGATTTCGCGCCACGCACGGCGTGCATGCATCGGATGAGAGTCCCTTCTCGGACTCGAGGCGGCTCAAGCATTGGATGCAGGCGCGAGGACGACGCGACAGCGCCTGAAATGTGTCGCAATCATGCATGCACATCGGTACGTGTTGCCACTCTGTAGAGTTAGATTAATTGATTTAATATTTTGCTAGGAAAACCTAGGAATTGAGAATATTTATATTCACAGTTTCACATGAATTCGATATCTTCATCGTTTTTTAATTAAATATTTTTATTTAGGAGCTATCCTATCTTAATATGCCCCCCACTTTCTACGTCTACGATAGATCCAACGAGAAACCTTTCAGATATTTTAGGATTCATATTGGAACCTTATGGACTCCCTTTAGGAATGCATGCTTCCTTATAGAAACCCTGTAAGATTCCAATAAATTCCTTTAGAATTACTATAGAACATTTTCGCAAGGGAAGGGAGACATTTCACAAGTTTCTCTTGGAATCCGTATAGATGATTGAGGGCGGTAAGGTACAGCGAACACCATAAATAGTGAACATGGCGCCTTTTTTCAATCCATGACGCCGACCTCGATTCGATGAGTCCGAGAAGAAATGAGACAACCGATCGGGATTTTTCATGTCCTCGGCCGAACTGAGCTCACACGAATCGGGCAATTATTAGCTCAGCTTTCCTTCCGTCTTGCCGACTTAAAATGGCTTAGAGAGAGAGAGAGAGAGAAGTCCATATCCCTTCCTGCCTTGAGATATTCAAGAGACGATTAACAACGATTCATGTGAAGAATAGGCAACCGACGATGGAAACCGACCGAGGAAAATCTACTGCCTTTGATTCAGTTATTTATTGACACATACTTCCTTTATCTCAAAGTTTGATTCATGTTCATCTGACTAGATACTACTAAGTCATTATTCACAGAATCCCGTGGAAGTACCCAGTGACTTGGGGGGGTGACCTTTTTCTTCAAGGGCTTCTTAAATACATTAGCACAAAATGTAAAATATTGGTAATGTGGAGATGAAAACACACTTCCACCCACTCAATGAGGGACACGACCGAGGAACGGGAGAGGAACAGTAATGCCGCATCAATGTTAATTTTCCCTCACAAAACCAGGAGGCCAGGGGAGATGAATCCGTTTCTGATTGCAACTCATTTTATGGAGCGATGAAGGAACGAAATTCCTTGCTGTTAAACTAACGTTGGCTGGGAAATATAGAAAATGTTCTTCAGGAAATCAAAATGTCAATTGCATATTGGGATGTTGCATTGTTCAAATGGCGGTTCCGTTCCGGCAGCATTTGCACACCACGGATCATCTGGGTCTCCCTCCGGGTTACAACAGAAATTGTGAGAAGGATATATGTCGTCCGGTAAGGCACTTGCATCTGTGTAGTACTCCAACTTGGTTGGTCCGTAGTTCGGCGTTCGGCTCATCCACGGCTGACAAGGTAATCCTGATTTCGTAAAGCTGTGTACAAGTGGATGGACAAGATTCAAGTAGGCCAGACAAGTGTACTGGATGAATGCCTTGTGGGTGTGGCGACTCCAGAAACAATCGCGCGTGTCAATGGGCTTCCCATTCTCGTTTTCTCAACCGAATTCTACTAACTTATGGAATGGCCCAGATATAATAGTGCAAGAGTGCTGCGAGATATGAAATATCGAACAGGAAACAACCCCGGTATGACGTCTTCGTCCTAGTCCTGACATCGACCGACGATCTGACCACGATCCACGACCTGACCTCGATCCACGACTCGACCTCGTCCAGTCCCCTTTCCGTCTTTCCGTCTTTCCGTCTTTCCGTCGTTTCCATCAAGCATTTTCCCGTCCGACCTCAATTGCAAATGGGTTTCGGGGAATTCTTTCCTCTTTGGCCTCTCTGCCCCTCTCTTCTACCCCGGTTTTCGATCGATCCAGTCCATTTCAACTCACGTTCGTCATGACGCTTATCGCATTTTGCCATGAATGTGGCACTTCACGTGTCTGGATGAATCGTTCCTTAAGTATGTGCAGTTCAACGGCGGAGTCAGCACTGAAGCCGCAGGAAACGTTCACTTTGGCATGAGCATGCGGCTGGAACATGATTAACATGTGTGAAATCGAAACATCTGGGAAAATTTCACTCGCAGTACGACATACAACACGTCTGCTACTGTTGGCGTCAAATCGTCATATATATCACAGAGCAATTGAGTGCCAATCTTGAATTAGGTATCCTTAGATAGGGCATGAATTACGCAGTTGAGTTAATCATTTTCACCCTGGATACATGGAGGGCGGATTGCGGTGATCGACCTCGATACCGTCGACCTAGAAATGTCCCGATTTCTCAACGGCCAGTAAAAAAACCCATTTCCCATGCTTACCTGGCTAGACCCAGCTGATGAACTTCATGCGTTATTCGGCGTTTGATTGCTTTCCCCTGCTTTTCGCTCTTCCAGCAATCGAACCGGCCTGAACGATGTTAGGAAATTTCTCATTCCGCGGTTCATTCTTGCTGCCGGGAAGGGAAATGGGAATGGAAACGTCATCTTCAGTCATGAGTCCGTCTTGAAATATTTTATTCCACATATATAATACGTGTGTTTACCGAATCACCTAGCCATGAAGGAGATATCGTGTGATGGTGTGAGAGGTCTCATATTGATTATCATGGTCTAAAACCGTGCACAAAAAATGTGTTAATTGATTAATTAATTTAAAAAGATTACTTTATATCCTTGATGCTACCTTTTTATTGTTTTCTCTTGGATCGGACTAGGCAGTCTCTTCAATTTTTCAACGATACCCTTTACATCTGATTGCTAATTGCATTTTTCTTACTGCGAATTAACAATTATCCATGAGGGAAAGACTTCCGACCCGTCGAATGGTGCCTGTGATATATCAATCGCAAGCTCTTGATGAGTCGATTGCGTTGGTGTGTATTTTAGCTGCGAAAGATGATAAAAGAAGTAGTAATTTTAATGTGTAGTGACGTTGAACGGAGGGCGAGACTGCCCGTTTTCGTTGGAACAGAAACCTTAATGTGCGGTGATAGGGAAAAAGAAACGTAGGTCCTGTGTTTTGTGGTGTCATGGTATAGCACCGGACCGAGAAACAGGTGGCCCCTGGTCGTCCCCTAGGTTTTTTTCATCCAGTCTCGGCAGCCTCCCCTACCTTCGGTCCTCATGACAATGAAAAGAAAAAACTCAACATTCGAATTTTTTCATGCAGTGATTTCACGCTTTTGCTATATACACTAACTAACCTGAAAGAAAACAGGAAGAAGGCACATCAAGCGAGCCGCATTCCTTCTATGTTTCGCCGAAAGCGTCTAGGAGTCGGCATTTCCACTTTCGGTCCCGTTCAAACGAGCTCGACGATTCATTCTCCCAATTCTCCATGGGTTAAAGAAACCAGTTTTTGGGAAATTAAGTCCATCGCAGTTTGGAAGGTTAGGTGTGGCTTTCTTTTAGTTTCGGTTTTGGTGGAATGAGGTGGAAATACGCTGACGACGTTCATTTCCCTTCTCTCATGAAGAACGTGAACTGACCGCAATAATGTCTGGCCATTGGGGATCGAGCTAGTTGCCACAATACATTTAAAAAATGAAGCATGAATCCTCATCGTAACAAAGGTAGAGCGAAGTGCAATTCAAGAATTCCATCTCCACGTATTTATAATTTCTTTTTTTTTTTTTTTGGGGGGGGGGGGTCCCGAAATCCTAGGACCCCTAACCTGTGCATCGTGATCTGCAGCGATTCCTTCGTCACCGAGATCAATAATTGTCTCCTTTTCCACTCTCCTTGCGCTTTTTACATGTTCATATGACCCTTCGTCCTTTCTTTGTTTTCGCTGTCTTTCTACTCTCTTTTCTTCTCTTTTTCTTGTTCTAATCGTTTCTTCTGTCTTTCTCTCTCCCGGAGCATGTGCTTTCATTTTCCACTTGCCATCGTCCTTGGAAACCTTATTGTTTTCCGGAAGCTTTGCGTCTGCAGTGCTATTTTCCCATGCATGAACCGATCGCCGAGCATGGCCTGTCCTTTGTGTGAGCAATGTGTCCCCCCCCCCCCCGCCGCAGTGGATCCGGAACATGCGATCAGCTGACAACGGAAAACGGAACGAGGCTGCTTCCTGGAACAAGTCTTTCAAGAGGCATTGTGAATGCACTTTTGTCGGGTTACCGTATGTCCGGTTTTCCCCGGACGCGTCCTCTTTCTTCGCTTTCCGTCCGGGAGGAAGGCGTCCTATAGATTCCCATACGTCCTCTTTTTCCTCCTTCATATTTCATTCGCCTTCACGCTAACAGCTAGTATAGGGTGGACCAAAAAACCTAAACGAAACACTTTTTGCTTGTGATTATGGAGTACTGCAGCTAAACTGCAATGATCGAAATGCCTCAGTTGTCAAACGCAGTATGAACTCATTCGTCGTTATATTAAACACAGCGTCAATATGTGATTTCCGATACCGTTCGGAACATTCCGAGTACAATTTCAATTTAGTCTTCTTCTGGTCCCCCATGCATTATGGCCGAGGTTATTCCTCCAGATCCTACGTGGCAGCAGTGCAGTGTGATTTGATTGCCTGTAGACTTTTTCTACCCTTCTGTGCCAAATGCGGCACAAGACCTTTTGATGTTGAGTAGAGGTTGTGGTTTCTCTACTGACAGCCACTGAATGATATTGGTTTCAGGTAATTCTGCACAGGTGCATCCCAACTTCCGACCTAACTATTTTCCAGTCCGGAAACGTTCAGTGCTGAAAAAACTTGACTTTTTTCTTTCAGAGAAGGAAGCAAAGAATCCCCCCCCCCCCCCTCCATATCTGTGTGAATCTTCCAGGAAAAATTGAAGCTACAACATTGAGTATACACCTTCAGGTAAGCATGCAGGATGAGCCCTCAAGCTTCTCCATCAATCAAGATCTAGAAATAAGAATGCCAAAAACCAAGTAACCATTGGTACAAGGCTCTACAACTAATTCCCAATGTCACTCTGAGTCATACCGATATTATGCTTCCTGGTAAAAGTGAAACACTTTCCAACTCGTATACAACTGATCCTTTACTGATAGACAGAGAGACTAGGAGCAGCTTGCACCTATCCGCACATGCACAAAGAGGCTTCCAACAAAAAAGACAAAAGTTCTGTGCTCTACATGCACTCGATCACTTTCAGTTGCCACATAAATACCGTTCGATTTTTAAAAAAGAAATAGTTGCAAATCCCAGGCAAGAGAATTGCCCATGAACAAAAACAAGAATAAAAAATATCGGAGGAGCAATCATTTTGCATATCGCAAACTGAGGTTGCATCACAAACCCAGGCAATATTGAGCTGGAACCTTGGCACAATCAAGGGTGGAATGGTCATCCTCGACCGAATGACATAAAAATGTTCAAATCCACAAAGCATTAAATATGTCTTCAATACAATCATATGCATTCAAAAAAGTTTTCTGTCAGAATGAAATTGAAAAAGTTTTTTTGGTCATGTATGTGAGGGCACATGAGCAGAATTGAAACCTTGCATCCGCCATCACGACATAATATCAACTCAGAACGGGCAGCAGCAGCAGGAGTTTAAAGTAAAAATATATAAAATAACAAGGGAATAAATTATCCCATGACACAGTCAATGTGCTATGGTCTCTGAAAGAAAAGAATTCATGGGGTTCTTCCATTAAAAACGTTTGGGATTCATGAGCTGTGGGCAATGTCATTTCAAGGTAGCTGCCTTGGTCTGACCCTGGATGCTGGCAAGAATAAGTAGATTCAAACTTTGATTTCAGGATGGTAAAATGGAAGAAGAATGCGATGAGAATATTGAAGGAAAAAAAAATCACAGCCGACACTCGGGTGAGGCGTGCGGGAACCGTCACTTGCCCTTGGTGGTCTGCTTGGCCGCCTTCTTCTGCTGCCTCTCCTTGAGCTTCCGCTCCTTCTCCAACTCCTTACGCTCGCGCTCTTCGCGACTTCGCAACTCCTTGATGCGTTTCTTCAGCTCTTTGCGGTCTTCGGCAGCAACTCCGAGGGCTTTCAGCATCCCTGTGTCCATGGCCACGAGGTCCTGGCCCGTGACCCCATTCTTAAGGAACACTGTTGTATAGCACTCCATTCCAATTCCCAGGAGCCACTGACACACCTGGTAATATAAGATAATGCAAGATGCAGTTTAATAAGATGCAGATAGTAAAAAATGCAGTTTTAAGTCCTCTATTGCTATTTCATCAATTACACACATCTACTCCTACAATTTTAAATTTCATAAAAAGATCTTCAAATCTGATTCACTTATGACATGCTGATGCCACTTCATTTGAGAAATTCCAAAATTGTATAATTGACATAAGAGGTACAAGACAATTTTAAATGTCAGAATTCCATTGAATAGTGAATATGAATGTTGGGGTGCAAGCTTGACCACACATACATAAAAAACCTGACACACATAAAATGAAAAGGGACAAGAGTGACTGCAAGAAGTTATTCTTAAAAGGTGACCTCTGCTCAAAATATTACTAATTTTTCAGGCATTTGCTTATTGTCTTCCACACAAGAAATAAACAATTTTTTCTATCATAAATCAACTCCTGTATTCATGAACGATGAAGGAAAAGAACCAGAAACAGACCTGTTCCTTTCCCCAGTCAGTGATGGAACCACTCTGCCATACATGAGAAAGAACAGGCGACACTCTCTGACCATCACCCCGCCCCAGGGAGCTCAACGAGCTGCTGCTCAGTGATGCATCCTGTGGGGATGCCAACGAAGAACCGCTGGCAGATGACGGCGAGGTGAGGCTCGAGTTGGAGGATTCGTTGTATCGTCTGGGAACCGGAAACTCCTGGGGCTGGGGAGGAGGGATGGAGCTTGAGGACGTACCCCAGTACCTCCCCTGGTACTGTGGGGATCCAGAGGCCATGTGGGCGTGAGGGTGATAAGAGGGGTGTGGGTGAGGACCGGTCATGTCTGTGATCGTTGCGCTGGGAGTTCTCCAGTCAGGGGATGACTGAAGTTGTCCTGGAGGGGTGGGTGGCAATACTCGTTTCACTGCTTGGGGAGGCAGAAAAAAAAAAAGAGGTTCAGATATACACAGGGAGACTCCCACATACTTCTGAGCAAGATTTTCCTTTCTCTCAAGTGTCATCCAACACTAAAGCATTACTTTGATGCAATTGATGAGCATGACATTCCTACAAGTTAAGGAGTCATATCATATTCAGGATATGGAAAAATGGATTTATGAAATAACATTTGAAAGAGCCTTTTAGGAATAAATTTTAAAATAATTTCAAGCTATGTAGTTCAAGTAGTTATCAAGAGGAGAATCACAATCATGGACACAAAGTACTATTTCACATGTAATATGTACTCTGCAATGCCATATGTAAACTGATGGAAGGATATTGATTTTTCATCAACAGCAGGCCAGATCAGTGAGTTCAAGTGAACCTCTATTTTCTAGAAACATAAAAATAAATAAAAGAATAAAGACTGAAGAGAGAAGAGCCTAATTTTTCCATTTACCTTCATCTATTGAGAGTTCCATAGAACCACCAGAATTAATGGCCATTTACATCATATTTGCTTCCATTCCGATTCATTCTAACCATGAAAATCTGTCACAACTTCAACAACTGATTGCAATTGGACATCAAGGATGGTAAATGTGAAAGCATATATTTATTCACCTGCCTTCTGCGAACATCTTGAGTGAATGCTTAAGTCACTACAGCTCCAGACCAAAGCATGTTACATATTGCTACCAAATTGATCCAATGTCTGTTAATACAAAGAAAAGAGAGACAACACACATACCCCGTGCATTGGCCTCTTGAACGGCTTGTCGAATCTCCTGCACAAGGCTAGCAGGAACGATGTTTGAGTTCCCAGGCACAGGAGGGGGAGGAACAGCTGATGCAGAGGAGCCTCCTTCAACTACTTAGCAAATGAGTCAACAAATACAATCAATTTCCTGCCCACCATACAGAGAAACAATGAGGCCAGTAAAGATGGAACTCACTTAAGTTAGAAGCCTTCTCATGGTGATGCTGATGGTAATGTGAACCGAGGACCTGCCTCAGCTGTTGAGAAAGGGGGCCCGCATCAGGTGCCGGAGGGGCAAAGCGAGACTGGGATGAATGGACAAACGCCGCAGACTGGGCACTTCTGTACGAATGGGTGCTGCTGTATGCAGAGGACGAATACGCGAAAGTCTCGTTCGAGCCAATCACAGTTGAGGAGTCAGACCAGTTACCACCTCTCTCTTCCTCAGACTAAAAGAAAGAAATTGCAATATGTAAACATCCATTTTAAAAGGCAATAAAATGCAGTGCAGACATCAGGAACTGTTTGTGGGTCTATTTTAAGGATATGTTAACACGTGTGAGCATACTTTGCAAGACAGTTGGGCCTAACCAAGTGGCATGGAAAACTTGTATATTTGCAAAAGGGAATCCATTTCTAACTCTCTGTTACATTGTGCTCACACTTGTGGTAACTTCTTTCTATTAATTATTGAATCACACTCCATATTTGATTTTTTGATGAGTCATTTCATAAACATAGACTTGCTCTAGAGAGAGTACTTCAGAATGGCAATTAAAAAATTTAAACAATGGAATACAGAAACAAGAACACCCTCACAGACATGAATAGTCCTTGGAAAAATGACTGATAGGTGCATCACTTTTATGAAAATATACTCACATCAGTGAGAATGCACTTAAGTTTCCTCTCATTGAAAGTACCTTTCGAAGCATTGAGGGGAGCTGGCGATTGGCAAGGGAGCCACGAGAGGCAAGTTCAGCCTTCTGCTTTTGTGCAGAGACATCCAGGAGTTGAGTGGGAGGTACAGCCCGATCCAACTCCTCCTTCACGTTCATCCCTACTCCCACCAACTGCTAATATAGTAATATAATAATAAGAGCCATAATGCTGATTTTCAAACATAGCTCACAAATGGAGGTTAAGTATAATAAGTCTCACTGTTGTCGAGGCCTTGGATGAGGAGATTGAGGATTCTTCATCATGGCTACTGGTGTCAGAGGTGGTTGAGTCCAGATCTGAGAAGTCCAGGTCTGAAATTGGACTCAATCCAAAGGTTGGGGCCTGGGTAAAAAAAAAAAAAAAAAAAAAGAAAGAAAGAAAGAAAGAAGGATGAAATGAATTACAGTACAACTAAACAATACATTTAAAAAAGAGGGAATCTTGGAGGATAAACTTAAAGCAATGGCATCAATTGCATTCTCGAGACAAATTCATATTCTTATCGGCAGCTTTGAGCCTAGCTTTTACTGTGTTAGGTGACCACAGAACATCAGATATAAAAGCTTCAATGAATGAAAATAAGAATGAGTCAATAAAGCATATAATTTTCATTTGCTCTTGAGTGTGGAGAGATCCTGAATCATCATAGGAAGTGAGACTATCACAAGGGTCTTCAAAATTTTCTCTTATGTCCAGCTTCAATGAGCAACTTAAAACACTTAGGTAACCATAAGTGTGGTTCTAAAACCAATAGACAGACTGGTACTTGTAGCTTTTATTCCAATTTAACTTATCCTTGCCTGTGAAGTTCTTAACTTTCTCAAGACTTGGGAGACAAGGTCCAAAAAAGATTTTTCCAAAAATATAAATTAAACATTTTGAAATTCAAATCTCACAGGAAAGGAAGCAATTTTGGATACACAGTTGATTAAAGTAATGATGGGATGCAATGATGTAAGAGAGACAAAAGAAACTGCACTACAGCACTTCAAACTAACTTCTTAAAAAAAAATTGTGCCAACACAAAATCTTGACTCCTGTACAAATGAATGCAAGGGCTCGATCATATTCCTACCCTCTAGAATCACAGGAAACCTGAAGAACACACCTTGAGCCTCTTTTCCAATAGAGGGGTAATTTGAGGATGTGTGGGCAGACTGAGCTGGAGTCCAGTGCGTTGTTTCACATCAGCCAGGGTCTGGGTGAGTGTGGCAACCCGCTGCGACAGCGCAGTCAGCATCGTCTCGTACTCTGTGTCCCGGTCCTGCACCAAGGTCAGCCAATGCTTCTCCCGTTTGGCCAGCTCCCGGATGATTCGCTTTGCCTTGCTGTACTTGCTCTTTAGCTGACGCAACTCCTCCTGCAGAGAAGGTTTCACTTTGTTGCACTCAATTCTTCCATCAAATTCTTCTTATTCTTCACCATAATAGATTTAGCAGTTGTTCCTGCTTTCATCACTACGGGAAGGGCAGAGTAACCCTACAGAGCTATGGACCAAAGTTTAAGAGATCAATGCTTTTCAGGTTAGTCAAGGCTTGAAGGCAATGAAAGGCTTTACTGTTGAAAACAGGTAGATTGTACTTTTTTAAGTTTCACTGATAAGCACTAATTTTGGCATATATTTGCCTTTGTTTCTAGATGTTTCTAGATTGAGACTGAAATTGAAATATAAATGAAAAGAATGAGCTCAATGGGTACTGATTCATCAGCAAGATATGAAGAATTTATTCAACTTGAAGAGATTAAACTGAAGCCAAGGATCAAACCACTCAAAACAAGTTCACAATATTACAAAAACTTTCATTTCCTCAATGAGAATGCCTCACTTGATAAAACCAGAGTGACTGAATCTCCCAAGATTTGTCAAGACAGATTTTCAAGAAAGGTAACGAATGCTCATGCTCATTCTTACTGGTACAATCACATAGTACTGTCATGCAATGACAAAATCTAATCAATGCCAAAAGAGTAGTCCAGCATCTCTTAACCTTGCCTTGCTTAAAATTATCCAATCTCATGTTAAACCCACTAGTATGAACTCACTGCCCACTCAAAAATAAATGATACCACTCAGTCCATGCATTTACCCACCATTCCCAAAATGACTCTCAAGAACTCACAGGGGATGGTGATGGTGCAGTCGGATGGCCAGGAGCCCCTGCTCTTGGGGTTGGGTCCCCATCTTGGGGCTTGGAGTCTGGGAGCTTCCCATCCAGGGAGTGCACCACTTCCAGGAGTTTCCGCTCATACTCTGGCCCTCCACTAGCACCTTTCATCTCCATCTCTTGCAGCTGGATCATATTTGACATTTATTCTGACAAGTGTCTTCCATTCCTCATTGGGGAATTGTATTGTAATAATACTATCAACCAAGATATGGAAGCCAGCACTTAAAAGCTGGTGGAATCAAAGGGCAGACTCTTAACTGAGGTCAGCCATTAGCTCAGAAGAAGCTTTGCATCAACTATAAGAATAGAGCAATCAGCACCAGTTTCACACTTCCCTGACAAGCTACTAATGTCCACAATTACCCAGTATCATTCTACACATCTACTCATGGCAACATATAAATACTCCTGGCAGCAGCACCTAAATAATCTCATTCAATCCTATGAAAACTAAGCAAAAGACTACATTTTGTCTAGTGCAGGTTAGGGCAAATCACAACCACGATTGCCAATCCTGTCAGTTTTTATGAATTCCACTTTAATGAGCTAATCAGGATGTTACACTGTGCATCAATAGCCCTGTAAGTTTCAAGAAAGACATGATATTAATATCAGGTAATCAGGATTTACTTTCAGCTCTCTTAATTTGTCAAAAATCTTGACAGTAACACCAAATGACATTCTGCAGTCTCATTACCTTCATGGCTGGATAACCTCTCACAGCTGAAATGCACAGCAGTTATCTCACACTATAGAAAAACTTTGCCAGGCAAGACCTGAATAAATAAAAAAGAAGTGAACAGTGAAGTTGAAGGAATAACAGCACAGTCATGTAGTTATGATGAAGTCAGACATGTTTGCAAGACTTGTTATTCGAAACACATTCAGATAAGGCATACAAATTGAGTGAAGGTTCTAAGTTTCAGCCACCCAAGAACTGGAAGGGAAAGACAAAATGGCTCCTCTCAGCATTGAGCAGAGCAGAAAGGAGGATTAGAGGAGCACAAGGTTAGCAATGGACCACTTCTCAACACAGAATGAATGAATAAAAGCATTCCAAGCAGACAATAGACAGAGGACAGAGACAAGGGAAGAATCAAGAATAATGCATGCTCGGGGGACGTCTTACCCTTGCTTTTGCCCGGGACAGCTCCGCCTCCACCAGTGCCTTTTTATACTGAACCTAAAAAGTGAACCGGGGATGCAGGCCAAAACCATACAACTCTACTATGGGTATCAGTGCCTCCTCCTTCCCTCTCCCTCATCACATAGTTACAACTGACTGTAACTCATCTTTGCTCATTACACCCAGTGATGTGCACCAATTTTAAACCTAACATAAAGCTGCATACAATAATTTACTTGATAGACAGTTTATCTTCTGGCTGATTTGGTGATAGCAAAAGTAAACATTGCTGGTAACTTTCAGTACTCATTTGATGCCTTAAAAACAGTGAGCTGTTGATTGAAGAATCTTCACTATTTTCAGTTTGGAAGCCAATAGGATCTCATCTTCCCTCCATTTAAATGACATCAATCAGGAGGATCTCATGTTTCCTCCAATTAAATTACATCAATCAGAAGCATACTGGGTGAAATGAAGACAACTGAATTACACCAATGTGTGATAAGTCTCTCAAAGATATACGAGGTCTGGCAATAAAGTTCCATGACTGACTTTTTTGTGAGTCTGTCAATATCACAAATATTATTTTCATTCCATGGACTGATAGATTAGACTGTTGGGCAGTGTCGTATCAGCCCTCATCTAACTAGAATCTTGAATGATAATATGGCTGGCAATTTAACAACTCAGAGCGTAAGGCATCTGTCATATTCCAAGAGTGAAGCAATGCTTCATCACATTTTGTCTCAATCTGGGAATACAGCTGCAGCGATCCGTCAAATGTTGCAAGAAGCGTCTTGACAAGTTGTCTCGTCATACTCCAAGAATCTTGAATAGTTTTCAAGGCTTTCAGCCAGTAGAAATGACATTGAAAATAATGACTGATTCCAGCCATCCCTTAAGCGATCCATCAAATGTTGCAAGAAGTGTCTTGACAAGTTGTCTCGTCATACTCCAAGAATCTTGAATAGTTTTCAAGGCTTTCAGCCAGTAGAAATGACATTGAAAATAATGACTGATTCATCCATCCCTTGGATGAATGGTTGGTGATGGTTGGGGTTGAGGTGGATCTGAGTGTCTTCACTACTTGCTAAAGGCCTAGAAGGTTATTCAAAATTATTGGAGCATATCAAGGAACTTTTTTCATAACACTTCAGCAACGTTTCATGGATTACTGCAGCTGTATTGATCGGTTTCAGACAAAGTGTGATGAAGCATTTCTTCACTCTGGGAATATGGCAGACGCCTTACACACTGAGCTGCTACATTGCCAGCCAAACTCTCACTCAAGATGCTAGTCAGATGAGGGCTGACACTACACTGCCCAACAGTCCATGAATGTAATGAAAATAATTTTTGTGATATTGACAGACTCACAAAAAAATCCGTCCTGGAACTTTATTGCCAGACCTCGTAAGTGCTTCTCGGTAAACGATTATCGACGGCGATAAGGAAAATTAAGACGGT
Source organism: Darwinula stevensoni (assembly GCA_905338385.1). Lineage (NCBI taxonomy): Eukaryota > Metazoa > Arthropoda > Ostracoda > Podocopida > Darwinulidae > Darwinula > Darwinula stevensoni. The sequence goes on from CAJPEV010000468.1 coordinate 92,714, forward strand.
CGTTATACATCGATCAATGTATCGACATCATGTCGATAGTTGCAGGCAGCTCGTGACATTCAGCGCTAGCGGATAGTCAATGAAGGCAGGGTATGACTGGGCCTCTCCTGCCTCTTTTGACTATCTGCTACTACAGCCGATATATCGATGGCTTCTTTACTTATCACGATGGTCTTCCCCACCCCAATCACGGAAGAGAGGATAATGCGACGGCACCATTCCTCCCCCCCCCCCCTCCCGTGATGCATCTATGCTCAATCGTTTATGTAGGTTGAACGATGTTTTTATAGCAGCCGTTGTGATAGACCTATAAAAAAGTGTTGATCAGGCTTTCCTAATAGGCCTATTTGAATAAGTATTTAATATCATAGCTCCTCGGTCTTTTATCTAAATGTCATAACCAGCACCGGCACTGGTACCAACCGATGGGTATGAGATCATAATGCGCCATCAGCCCATTTGCCAAATGTGACCACCAGTACAACCCTCGAATTTTTTAAAGTAGATTAAAGTAGATAGAAGTAAAAGCCTTCTTTCCCATGATACGGAGTTTTCAAATTCTGAAGGCGTCACAGTTCTACTTTGCTTTCGTATCTTGTATTGATAGTTCCCTTTAGACGCGAGTTGCGCCTCAGTTTTGAAACTCCATCCCGTCGTGTAACCGTAGCTCTGGGCCCGAGTCCACCCAGTCCACTCTGGCTCGACTCCGGTTCTTTCTCATATGGTGCGAGCTCGCCAAAAAAAAGTCCTCCATGATGAAAAGTAGGAGAACCTGTCCGGGAGGAGGCCCACTCGTTCTTTGGCTTACCCCTGTCAAGTTTTGGGTATCGCTTTGACTATCATTATGACCCATTGTCTTGGGTTGAAAATAAATAAATAAATAAAATTAAAGTGTCGATCATCCCTAGTTCCTTTCCCCCATACCAACTCATCAAAGCCAAACGTTCCGGACTCGTGAAATGTATCAGATTTTTGTCTCATATCAATGGACCTATTTTCGAACACAGCTATATGAAATAATATCCATTTCAATTCTTACATGGACTTATTTTGAATACAGCCACTGGCAACTCCCCCCACCCCCGCTAGTCATTCAACTGCTTTCATACTGAGACCCCCTGAAGCCACCGATCGCGATATTTGATAAGCATGTATTTTGAAAGGAATTTCTCGGGTGCATGTGGTTTAGGTGGAACACCGAGGTGCAGGCCACCTCGTGGTGTTCCCTGTCCAACGCTGGGTGAAGGCGAAGCAGCGTTACAAAGTGTGGGAGTTCGACTGCTTCCTCCCTCAGTGCGACCCTGATCCCCAGGGGAGACGGAACGAGTTGGAGGAGAAGCGAGCGTCGTATCGATACAAGGCCAAATTCCCCGGCGGTCCCGTCCAGGTATTTTTATTCATTTGTTTACGTGTATTGCGCTGTGAATGACAGCACGTGCGTGCATCTTGGTCAGATCTGGCCTTGATCCCATCGTGGGACTTAGATGTGAATAAATATTTGAATTTAATTATTACAATGTCGAAGGGTCAAAAACTTTCGAAGAATGATTTAAAACGCAATGCAATCATTCGTAACACATTGGAATTTACGGTCTTGTGGAATTACTGCCACGAGGATCGAATAACCCTGCACTGCCAGAAGACTTGTAAAGTGTATCGATTATTCGAGTCTCCTGCAGCCCCTGGGTGTTGCCTGTCCAAATAGTACACTATGGGTCATATTTTCAAAGGGCGACTAAGACTTAATAGCTACTAAGTCCCTTCTAGCTGTCAAAGAATTAGTAGCTACTAAGGGTGGATTTTTGAAAAGAGAATTATCCGATGATGCAGCTTTATTTCAGAGAAAATGCATTATAAATCCGGTAAATAAAGCTGCATTATCGGATAGTACTATGTTCAAAAATCCACCAAAAGCATCAAGAACCGTGACCGTTCCATCCTAAGCCGCTGCGACGTGGTTATTTTTACTATCAACTCACTGTACCCAGATCGTGTTTCTGTTTATGTCTTTTGTAAAGAGTCACAATGAGTGAGGAAGCCGTGAACCGTTGAGAACGATTATCGCGTGGAAAAAGGGAAGGAATGTAAAAGAAAAATCTGTTGCATGACTCATGATATATACTAATCCCCTCTCTCCCGTTCCAGGTAGCAAAGCTGCCGGATGACGAGAAGTTCTCGGATGATTACTACGTGAGCTGCCCTTTCACTGGTTGCCATTCACTCATTCAGTAACGAGGGGGAATCCCCTCAGAATAATCCAATGGTTCCGAGAAGAGAATATTCTGGTAGATTTGTGAGAGGAATAAGATAGCCTCTATGTCATTGATAGTGGAAAGAATCCTCCGCAGTTTTACTTTTCTTCTTGACAACATATCACGCATTAATTGCATATACACATGTGTATATTTTTTTTATAGTTTCCTCCTTCCCTCAGCACTCCCCTAGCTTTAAATCAAGCTAACAAGAAGCACTCGAGAACTTTCACGACAAATTTGTTAAATTTATTTATCAAGACCTATATTTTAAAAACAGAATTGTCCTCATAATGTGATTTGAATTTCTTGACGGGGTCAAAGGAGTGCTATTTTGTCGGCATTGTATGCATATCAGCGGATTTTTTTTCGAGTAGGCACATGGAACTATTCAATACATACATGCAACTACTGTACATCTGGGGTGCATGTGGACGATGACATCGCGTGGTTTGACAATGCCTCGTTCCTCTTGTTCGGGAGAGACCGTGGTAGAAGGTCCATAGCAGGGCTCCGCTTGTCAACGGGATTCTTGTTAGGATGATAAGGGAGGCCTTGACTATATTACACTTCGTCCCCCCCGACCACAGAACGATCCCCCCCTCCCCCCCGCTCTTCAGATACTTCTCTCATTTTGCCACGATAAGAGAGAGATATCGACATTCTGTACAATCGGGTCTCGAATCGAATTTCGGTCTCCTTCCTCTGTTAAGCCCTTTTCCGGAACTGGAAGACCAGCACAGGCAAAACATTGGAATGTGGCGAAAAATAGGGATTCCATACAATACATTATTCCACCATAAATTGGGGATGACCTCGATAGTGGAAATCCGTCCAAGGAGACATTCTTCGATGGCGTTCTTGTTAGGATGGAAATGTGAATCATTCCTTCACATTTTAGGCCTCCACATGGGAGGATATTTTAGCCCCGGGGAATCGGGGAGAAGTTCGTGTCTCATTCGTAGAGATTTGCTTCTCGTCTGCAGCCGGTTTTAGATACCATTATGCGTCCGCATGGGAAAGCCTAAGATGTGCCGAATGGGTGATGTCCGGCATTCGTCTGTTCCTTTCCGTGCGACTTTCTACCACACGCGTCAGTATCAGCTTCTGTCGGAATACAGGGAGGGGCCAAAAAAACCCCGACGTTTTCTTCGATACCCTACACTTCACTCGCTGCATATATTTTAATGCGGTTTGCGACATTTGATAGAGGAATGTATAAGCTTTAAAATGGTTTACTTATATTTCAAATATATTCAACAATTTTAGGAATTCGGGAGCTTATATGAACAAGAAACAAAAACTGCGTTGCCGCGCACTCGGACGCAGACGGCATGTGACCTTCAGCTGCCTGTCCATCCCTACTGCTACAAAAACAACGCAGTGTTTTTTTGTAGTTCATATGAGCTTCAGAATTTCTGAAACTGTTGATATTATTTCAAGTGTCAGTGCAGCATGTTAAAGCTTAGCCATTCCTCTTTCAAATGCCGCAAACCGCACTGAAATATATGCATTCACTGCAGTATAGCGTTTCGTTGAAAACTGTCCTTTTTTTTACCTACCCTGTATATTTTTTAGTATTTATCTCCAATGAAATTATTGCTTCACGGTAGGGTGCGATTGCGAGACGAATTTTAGGCGTTTCGCGCTGTCATTATTTTGAGGGAAGGAGAGGATGCCAAGTTATGTAATCGAGAAGAAACGCGGGAGAAAAACCCACATTTTTCCTTACAATTCAGTCTACAGCAGGGTTGTCCAAAGAACGGCCCGCAGGTAGGATGCACCGCATCCCATGGTTCACATTCAAGTTGGGTGAAATACATGTAGGATTGTACCCTGTGTCCTTTTTAATTGGTTTCTCATGCATAAAAAGTTTTTTTTAATTAAGTATAAATTTGTTTATGGTTATCTCGCCTGCACGGCTACCGGCGCTTTTGTCGCGGCCAAAATGGTCGTAGACAGTTCGTAGCAAAAATTAAGTCGCGTGCATCTTTGGTCGAAGGACGGTTTCGTCGCACTTCCTTTGTCACGAGGGCAATTCAGGGCGGGGTGATATACACTAATATTATAAAGAAGTCGTGGAAGACATAGTGAGCCTCTCTTTTGCGTGTCACACCCTATTACCTAGACAGCTCGGTAGCTCACATAGGTATGCTATCTCATCGTCACTTTGTCACTCTACAATGAAAATTTATCTTTCCTAGCGCAGTTTTCCATCCTTGTTGATCAACGTTTCTCAATTGGGGGTTCGCCAGATGGTCCACGAAACTGTGTCCTGGCCAAAAATGAATGAAGGACAAAATTAATGATTAAAATTCCGAAATGAGTGTCTCTTAAGTCAACATTTACATTACTTTCTTGAAAATTACCAGCACTAATTTTATAAGCTTACAAATTTACTAATCGTGAAAGGGGTTCTTTTTATTCCGAAATTGGTCTGCAGGTAAAAAAAAAAAAAGATTGAGTAGCACAGCTGTTGATGATTTGACCCATTCCAGTGTCATGTACATGAAAACTCGAATTTGCATATGAACTGTGCAGTTCTAGAAAAAGTCGAAAACGACGGGGAAATATTCCTTCCCTTTCCATTCCTTTCACTTCGCTTTTCCTACAAGGGTCTTCGCCGTGTATATGCAACGATCTGTGTCTGCGGCGAAATAGTACAACGACGAAACGGGCTTGCGACATTTCGTCCGCAACGAGCTGTCCACAACCATTAGCGGCTGCGATGAAAGCGTCGGTCACCGGCCTGCACCGATCTTTTTACTTCCAATATGGCCCCCCACTCCAAAACTTTGGCCACCCCTGGTCTGCAATGGAAAAATGCTCTCTAGTTCGTCTAAAAGTATTTATGACGATATAGTGGTAATGCATGTATCGCTGAGAGTACAGTACGGAGTATGGCGTTTAGGTACATTGTATAGTACGTATATACACAGACTAGACAGAAGGAAATAGACACACTGAATTTCGAAAGGACTATTCCAGGGAACATGATGAATACATTAATGGTAACTGTATGAACAAGTACAGAGCTAAGGAAGGAAGAATCAACCCTACTAGTGTCTCACCAGTGCTGCACGCACTTACAGAAAAACCTATGCTCTTTCAAACTTGATTGTCTACTTACTTCTGCCTAGTCTGTGTACTTGGGCGCCACCTCTCGATAACGCTGTTATAGTAAATAGATTTCCTTAGTTTCTATTTGGTCAGACCGCGGTATATCAATGAACTTTAAAAGAGGAAACCGCTCATCATTAGCCATAGCGGTGGAATTAATACGATACACTTATATTGGCAGATTGATTTCGCGAAGAATAAAGCGAAACTCCTCCTTCAGCGGACCTGGATCAAATGGAATCACAACGAGCGATGGTCTTCCATCGACGAACTCCTTTCCCTCTACAAGATGAGCTTCCATCAACCCATCGTAAGGAAGATCAATCATTCCTACATCTTGTCGATTCGAAACAAAATGGAAACTACGATGGTTTGTTCAATGTTCAGTTCATTTGTTAATAGTTCATGGACTTGTCGATGGATCTTTATAAGTTTATGAAATCTATTTCCAGAGTTAAATTATGTACGATTGCAAATTATTCGATTCTCGATTTATAACTTTACTTTTTTTAATATTTCACGATATTAGAGTGCGACGAGATGGAAGGAAGACTCGTGGTTTGGCCTGGAGAGGGTCCAGGGAGTGAATCCCTTCCTCATTCGTCTCTGCACTGCCATCCCTGATAAGTCAGTGTCCGCGTCATCCTTGGTCTTGAGTCAATAACTTTGTTTTATCGCATCGAGGGGGGGGGGGGGGGGGGGGGGGCAAAGCCTTTGTGGGGGGGGG
>CAJPEV010000468.1:99105-119288 GCA_905338385.1 Darwinula stevensoni
AAGAAGCAGGCGAACTTGCTCCTTAGTAAGAGGGTAGGGCTGGTTCATGGCTGGAGAGCACCAGGGCTGTAATAATATACGGTTGTATGCCGAAGGACACGACCTACTTATAAACACACGCAGAACATTCTAGCATGCTCTGGAAAAAAATTATACTGGATATTCAAGAAATTCCGAGAACTTTCTTTCCAATCAGATACAAAGTTTTCTGCGATTATACGTTGTACCCTGGTTTCATTTCGCTTCACAAAGGCTTAAAATGATTTCATGCTAACTTTTTTGCGTTTATCGATGATTGGGATTCAAGTGAAGAAAAGGGAAAAGGATGGATGGATGTTTGATCTTGTGGTGCAGATTCGGGATTCGAGAGGAGGAGCTGTTACCTCATCTGGGAGGAATGAGCCTTGCCGAGGCCTTGGAAGCCAAAAGGCTCTTCATCATTGACCTCGAAGCCCTCAAAAACGTCTCCGTGAAACCCAACACTGTCGTACGTCTGTCTCTTTGACTTTTTACCTTCTTCTCTCATTATCATCAAAGTCCTTTTTTTCTGGTATCTTCGAAATCGCTTCCATTATTCTATGTCAATCCATTGGTGTGTGCATGTAATTTTCATAATTAATGTATTCGCTGTCAGCGTTGATTGATCACTCCTGGCCTGAGGGAAGGTTGAAGAAACCACGGAAGTCATCGGTAATTCATGGCCGTCACTGACGTGAAAACATTAAGTGTGTTGGTCTATTTCACTAGAAATTCCTGTGGGATCTTCGAAAGAGAGATTTCAGGATTTGTTTTTTGCTCTCTCGGATGGGAATATCTCTTGCAACGATCGCAAACTTAGATTACAATATTAGAAATTGAAGATGTTTCAGCCCCCGCGGCTGGGTTTGTGAACCTCAAAGGCCATGAATTCACTTCAATCTTTCAAAAATTAGGGTTTGAAACCTCAATTAGAATATCGAATGATATGATTACATATATTCCCTTCTTCTTGTCCCATAGTAACCTGATGGAGCCCATCGAAGAACATTGCAACCAATCTATCTTTACGCTTTACCTAGTGAATTTCAGTTTCGATGGAACCACTGTCGTGCTAATGTCGTTCGTGATTTTCTTTTAAATTGTTGCATTCTGTCGCGACTTTCGCCGTCTGGCATCCTGGGCAAATCCGATGCCCTTTCACGACATCGCTGCTAGGGCAACGAGCAATTACTGTAAAATCGGTGCGGGTGTAACGTAAGCTACGTGAAGTAGTTGAAACCGGGGTAAATGCCTTTCCATGGCTTGGCTCTTCCGCAAAAATGACTCATCCCATCTTGGGAAAAGGAAATCCCTCCCAAGCCCGCTATGTAAACATAGCCCATTTTATCAAGAGTTGAAGGGTTCCACCCAGACGGGTTTGAAGATTGAAACTCAGACTCGACGGTAAAAGTCGGCGGTATTTTTTGCGGTCCATGCACGGTACGAAATTCGCTGCCTTTTGAGGATCGTCAGAGCAGCAATTTTTCGAGTATTTTGCCCACGCTTCCGACTTGTACTTCAAAGCAAATACAGGTCATTGCCCCTCACAACTACTGCCTCTCAATTCGGAGTACATTTTCTGCACAAATGATTCACCAATGTATTTACTTTAGAATATTCTCTTCTGGCGATTTTTCTCTCATCTCTCCAACTCGAGAAGAGTTCTTTGAAGCAGCTACCGAGACAGGCTTGCCAATGTATTTTTTTTGGATACGGGTCAAGATAAACAGCGAGAAACATCGATTATATTGATTAATTGGACCTTCGATGTCGAATAAAAAGATCGTTTAAGCACAGAACAGCAAACGCAGCAAGTAGAAACTTGCTTTCTCTCTCATTTCATGGCGATTGTTGGCCGAAACAAAACTGCGTGGAAAGTTTCCGTCGTTAATGATCTTTGAAACGGCTAACGATTCCGCGAACTCGAACGAGAAATCTACTCCGAACAAGTTTAATGTCATTGAATCGATCATGACACTAGAGGAAATCGGATCGATTCAAGAGAATCTTATCTTGTCTGGGACACCAAACTTGGTCTGAACAGCCTTTACAGGACTTTAGAGAGGAAGCAAAATCCGTCCTATGCCTTTTCGCTAAAACCAGTTGAGGAGTTCCATGATTGCCGAGAAAGAATGGAATTGATCGATATCATGCTCATCGTTTTTAGCCAGTGTCCTGAAATGAGGTTTCTCATGCAATCTCTCGGGTGTCTGCGTGTCATCGCGCGAAACTATTCCGAAATGAGCGCAACGTGTTACGTCTAGTGAAAGTTGGTTTAAACTTGAAGCTATTATAAATGTGTATACGTTTGGTGTCAGCTGTGTTCCCCGCTGGCGCTGTTCTTCCGCAACCGTCGACACGAGCTGATGCCGGTGGCCATCCAGTTGTTCCAGGAGAAAGCCCCCGACAATCCCGTGAGAGTAGTTCTCTCTCTCCCCTTACTCCGACTTCGTATAAGGGCAATGTAGGGCAAACGCTGCTTGCAGGTTTTCACGCCCTCGGACCCGCCGTACACGTGGCTCCTGGCCAAGATGTACTACAGCAATGCAGACGCCACCTACCACCAGTCCTTCTCCCATCTCGGTATGAAGATCCCGAACATTCTTTCCTCCTTTTCTCTCTCGATGTGCCTGCTAGCTATCGATCGACGACAAATGTCTCGTGACAGGGTACACGCATTTGTTGATGGAGGGGTGTGTGGTGTGCACCCACCGGAACCTGTCCGTGTCCCACCCGGTGTTTAAACTTCTCGCCCCCCACTTCCTCTTCCTTCTCGCCATCAATGCGTACGTTGATCACCTTCATCACCTTTCCCCATCGACTCGGGAGAGTTTTTGTGGCCAACCGAGGAAGGACGGTTTGGAAAGATTCTTTTCAACACTCAGAAGCACCAATCTCGTTCACTCTGTAGAAGCGTGCATCGAGCCCGAAGTGACTAACAATAACTTTGAATTCTTTCGTTGCCGCGTATACGAGTGATTCTATGCAATCATTGAGAATAATTCCTCATGAGGAGCATGCCTGCTCCATAGGAAGCGATACCAAGTCTTTTGCCCCGTTCCCACATCATAATTTTATTTCAATGTGCCATGATCGCAGGAAATTTTGGATCGCTATTTTCCGCCAAAGGAATCAGAAGCAACCAGCAAGGCAATCACAAGACAACCAAATTTCGAAGTTATTTTTTTGCGAGAAGTAAACGATAATGAATAGGTTGCATTCATCCGAATTTAATCTAAATTTATTATGTAGAACGTTGATCCGCGAACCCCTCCCAGCAATACGATTATGGTGATGAGCTTCATTTATTCTTTCCGTCCTGACAGCATTGAATAAATAAATAAAACCTCTACGGCTATCACAGCATATATCGCAAATATGTCTTTCCTGTGCTAAATTCCCTATCCGCTGCTCATCCGTCCTAATATTCTTCCATTTTCGGAAGTATTTTATTCCTGATTTCGTGAATGCAGAGTAAACCTTTAACGCACTGAAAGGTATGAGGGCGGACGAACAGATTGAATTCTTTCCTAACTGATAATGAATTTTTAATTTAGTGCAAACTGACGTCATCATCGCGAGATGTAGGGAAAAAAATTTTGAGTGCAGATGCCTTTTCTGGGCACGGCACAGTTTGCATTTGAAAGCCTAATGTCATCACCTGCAATCCTCTAGCACCAAAACCTAAAGAGTCTCGTTTTCTTGGTTTTTGGGCGTGGTGCCACAAAATTCTTACTTTGTCTTGTTTGAGATGCTTAGTCAATGTTGAGGTGCGCGACAACCATTCTTTTTCCAGAACATCCTACCCGTTCTAAAATCTCATCAGGAATTTTCCAGCTGAACCGCAGCGTTTACGTCATAACAATGTTTGCTGGATCCAACTGGGAACCAACCAGGATCCAGCATTTTTCAGTTGCTTATCGGCTGGTATGGGTTTGAGTTTGTCGTTTTGGTCCAACGGATATTTTAAATCGGGTGTATTCTGGATGGGCCGTCAAGGTTTCATGAAAGCGAGATATACCTGATGAGCTGGTAGATTTGTCCCATTGACAAGATCTCTGGGATTGCCATTTTCATGGAGTGTATCAGGATATTTTCATTCCTGTTCCTCGAATTGGAATTTAGCCGAGGCAGGCAGAGTGGGTAAACAGCATAGGCACACTTACTTGTGGAAAATTGGATGTCGTAATTTTTTTAATATTTCTCATTTCTGGATTCGTGAATATTATTGCCTTCATCAATGAGTAAATATTACAACCAAAAATAAGATTGATGATGGGTGTAGAGCTCTCTTCTGCGTGGCTTCTTGTATAGAATGACGTTGACTGCTTCTTTATAGACGAGGCCTGGAGAAGCTGATCTGCAAAGGAGGCTGGGTTGACAAGACGATGACGGTCGGCGTGGAGGGCATGTTTGAACTCATCGCCCGGGGGTGGGTGTGGACTCCCCTTGTCTTTCCTTTGCCTACCGTGTTGTAGATGTGCGACTATTATTATTCGTGGCAGGGTGGAGAGGTGGAGGATGAATGTGGAGGGGAACGTGAGGAATGAGCTGGAAGCACGGGGCGTCCTTGACCCTGAAGTCCTCCCATATTATCCCTATAGGGACGACGCAGTCGAGATTTACGACGCCATCCACCTATACGTCCGTGAAGTCGTGCCGTACATCTATGGTCAGAATCTTGATACTCTCATTTGGGATAGCAGCCAGCAGACGGGGAAATCGTAAAATATTTACAAAGTTTTGGCCTGAAATATCAGTTTGATAGAAAAGGAACCAAGAACGTTCAAGAACGGTCTCTTAACAAGAAGGCTCTGCCGTAGTGCTGAGGCATTTAGACAGGGGAATTTAGTTTCGGTGCCGTAAAGGGGCGCTAAAATCCAGTTTCTCAGTGCTCTTGAAAGAGGATTCACTGGGGAGACTTAGGAGGAAGACCTTGCCTTGAGGGCAAGCCATTGGAAGCGGCTGGAATGTGAATATTTATCTATCCTGATTGCACTTCAAGATAAGAATCGAAGTCAAGAGTGTCTGACGGAAAGAGCTGACTCACAAAACTTCCTCGAGGAATGACAACTCTGGTTTCCATGACTTCTTACCTTTTCTAATTTATCATGATTTTGATGATTAAGAAGCGAAATGCCTCTCTCTTTCATGAAAATATTCGAGATCCAGCGTGCCTCACTTTCATATATTTTTTCAAATGCCTGCATACCCCGCTCAGATTCGGACGAGCAGGTGAGAGAAGACTGGGAGTTGCAGCAGTGGAGACTGGAGCTGTCGAGAGGAAAAGAGGCTGGAGGGGTGGGTCTCCACGGAGTCCCCGGCTCAGACACCCAAGGATTCAACGACAGGGAAGAGTTGATCCAGACCCTAACCGTAATCATCTCCGGCTGTAGCCTCGGTCACGCATCCACCAATTTCCAGCAGTACGACGCCTACGGCTTCCCTCCCAACTACCCCGGCATGCTCATCGGACACCCTCCCAAGGACAAGGTCAGCATCGAATATTGAATAGTTCTTGTTTTCTCCCTTTCTCTCTGTTTGCATATTGGTTCCGAGAAAACGCTCTCCTTTTGCGAACTGTCTCCACCCTAGTTTTGACCCCTTCGTTCGACAACAACTGAAAGGAGTACAAATAAGTATTATATCGAACAGGAGCCTCGAACGGAGGAGGACATTCTTCAGGTGATTCCGAGCAAAAACATCACTTGTAACACCATGGTCATCACGAAACTGCTGAGCATGAAGGGAACGAAATCCCTGGGAGACTTTGAGGTCCAGTATCTCTACCACCCTGCCATCCTCGACGCTGTACAAAAGTATGAAAATATGCCTCGATCTTCATTTTCCATCCCCTTACTTGAAAGTCTCTCATTTGATGATCCCTGTGAATATGCAGATTTAGAAGAAATCTGGAGGAATTGAGCAAAAGGATCCAGGAAAGGAATGCGACGCGTGTTCTGCCCTATCCGTATCTGGACCCTATTATCATTCCCAACTCCATCAGCATTTAATTACTAGATTCGGTGAAACTTTTGTCATTTTATGACAAAACCACACGTTATTTTCTTTACCATGATGATGTGGAATGATTTTTTTCTTCTGAACGCGTTTTGTCGTACCGTTTTTAAAAAAAAAATGCAATTTTGAGATCACCCTCGAGTGTTACTTCGTTAAGGAAATCCATTGTACGTGACGAATGGTCACAAACATATATTTTTTTTTTACAGATATCGATGTCCTCATTTTTGAGCGACAAGGGCGACCCAAAGCCAAGCAATTTCTCTTTCATTCCCTCTGTTCCTTGCTGTTTGGAACCCTAATGACGGAGATGCCGACCCAAACAGCCGTGTTTCAAAAATGCGTGTATTAACTCTGACGAACTTGAAATCGTTGAATAGAGAAGGAACTGTATCATGAAAGTCGAAATAATACATCATTCCAAAAAGAAACCAGCGGTGGAGAGATAGCGGGCGGGACGATCCCTTCCATCTTTCCTCGATCGCCCTATCGAAACTCCTACATGAGTCGTCATGTGTTATATCCTAAATCAAGGGGAACTAAGGGATCTTTCAACAATAAGGAAATCGTCATGATCGGTGCAGGGAATTTCGAACAATGAACGAGGAAAGAGAGGACAATATTCAATCGAGCTCTGGGAGAGCGCGAAGTTTTTTCTTGGAATGGTGTACTTTGCAGAGCTGAGCAAAGCAAAAAGATGCTTGCTTTTTTTCCGCCGCCGTATACTTTGATGATGTCCGAAAGAAAATGATCATGTTTCCTGTGTAGTGCTTCTCGTATCAGTACTGAGCTATTCGCATATTAACTAGAAACCTATTCAGAGGATAAGGGTTAATCGTTGGAACTTCTTTCGCTTTCAGAAGGGTCGTTACTTCATTGAAAGAGGGGGGGGGGGGGCATGTCCTAATCTTGGGTGCAAGTCCCTCTGTCGCACAAGCAAATGGAAATGGGGTATATGTATACAGGAAGATTCCTGTAGGTACTGAACTGTAATGGAACCAGATCCATGCATTCGCACACTCCTACATCCAGGTACATCGATGATCTGGAGCAAAGTGACGTCTACTTGAACTAGAGCTCTTACTCTTACTGTTCTCACTGGGGACGCAAGAAGGGGAAACTTCTCCTCCCCCCCCCATCTGTAAATTAGGTCACAGTTATTAATTTTTTAAATTGGGCTAGCCAGGTATTCGATCCGCTAGTATTTGGTTTTGACAACTGCGTCGAACATTCAATAGTATTCTTAGTCGTAACTCAACCTATCAACCCTAGAACCCTGCGGTCTCGTTCCAATCCGCCAGTGCATTGCATCGGGGCGGTTGACTAATTCGGGTCATTACTTGGAAATATTGGGTACGTGGTCAAGTGATTGGAAGTAAAAGTTAGATTTCACGTTACTGCTGGAAAATCCGAATCAAAATCAAAATCAGGAAAATTTCTGCAGTTCTTCAAATGAAATTTGATCATGAATAAAACAGACATAATAAAACAATAAAAGTAAATAATACATCGAAAAATGACAAACCTTCCTTAGATTCAGTGTGAAGTTTGGAAGAGGCAGTACGAAGTCAGAAGATAAGAAGGGCACCTACAGCCAAGGCCGCAAATAATGGGGGGGGGGGCGTCGAGAAGGGAGGGGGCGAAACAAACGAAAAGCGAATGAGGCAGCGAAAGATTAAAATAAAAAAGCCCCTGCTTGAGGGTGCCACACGAGGTAATTACTCCCCTGTGCATAATATATATATATATGTCATACAGTTGGCCGTGGCTGAACGGTGGCTCTGGAAGAAAAATCCCCTCAAGGTTCACGGTTTCACCCTGCGACCGTATATCGGTCGTAGCTCCCCTAGTTGTAGACGGAACGTGACGAAAATGAGATCTTGAGCTTTCCGAGGCTTTATACTTTCATTTATACTCGTTTCGCTCAGATTCGATTAGCTTGAGAGGAGTTTCCAGAGAAATCGATAGCCTCTCGTTCACTCGTGGTGATTAAGAAGTAACGCTCGTATTTATTATTTCTTTAATTTAACGAGAACATAAAATAAGGAATCCGAATCAACAAGATTGGAAGTTTTTATTTTCCATACCGAATAAAGGCACCTTTACGATTACATCATTTAGTGATTGATAAGCTTGAACATGTGCACTGTCATTTTAAACACACCCCAGCCACTCGTGCAATCTCTTCGGCAACGTTTGAGAGAGTCTCTACATCGATCTCTTGGACTTCGCAGATTCTTCCCTCCAGCCAAAGACCATCAGGCCTTGTGACGCAAACTTTCATCTCGATACGACCCCAGGGAAAATAGGGATATGAGTGAACTCCAGAGAATGAAAGACTCATGCCAAGGGTCCCCCTTCTCCATAGGATTTTTTGTTGTATGGGTTGCATTTCGAGACGCATAGCCACGAGCCTTGGCCTGCTGGAGTCCACGAAGTCCAAGAGATTGATGCAGAGACGTTGCCCAAAAGATCCTCCCGTCGTCTGCTCCATGGGCAACACCGTGGTCACTCGGGGACCAAAATCTCATCCCGCTTTTACCTTGGAACGAGTGAAGACAGTATCTTTTTTTCGCGTTTTCATTCGTGCACTTTTTCATTTACTCCCCGTATGGGATAACTGTCGTGGCTTTGTCAAGCATTTCTCTGGTCACCTTTCTTCATTTGAAAATTTAGGAGAATCGGAGACAAGGGTTATCATTGCCCTCGGTCGATCCGGTTGAGGAAGGGGAGTCGATTCTAAACTTATTTCAGTTTCCTCGTACATTGGATGCATTCTTTCATGGAGTCCCTGTAGTCTTCGACCTGGATGCAAGTAACGTAGAAATCGTAACGGGAACGGAGCCCGAGAAGAACCCTTCTCAGGGTCTTCCGGTGGCAAGTGCCTGGAGCCACGACGACGTGTGCGACGAGGACGCAGCGGTCCACGGACAGACACCAGGAATGCAGATCGTGGACGGACGAGACGCCGGGGACGGACGAGAGGGCGGAGACCAGTTCGTCGTGGCCGGGGGAGGGGGGGGCGCACTCCATCAGGATGCAGAGGATGGTCGTCGTCGTCTTGCGGGTGGTGAGGAGGACGAGGACGGAGAAGAGGAAGGTGCAGATCGGGTCGAGGAAGCGGAGGTCGGGACGGAAGTAGATGAGGAGGGCGGCGATGAACACGCCGAGGCTCTGGAGGAAGTCGCCCAGGACGTGGATGAAAGCGGCCGAGAGGTTCAAGTTTCTCGTGGGTCGGTGATCGTGGTGAGGCGTGTTGGATTTCGCGACGCCTCTAAACAGGATTCCGCGACTAGAGGGTTTCGGGCTGGGTACCGTGCGATCGGGAGTCTCGTACCCGCGTGAATCGTGCCGGGAACCGCGGTGCTTCTTTCCGCCGGGATCCGGTTCCTTCGACGCTCCTTTTCCGCGGTCTCTGGGATGCGGTAAGAGCGGCTTTCCCTTCTCCGGGTCCTCTTCCCGTATCTCCCCGGTACGACGACGGCGTCCGCGAACGCGACGGGCGCCGTGTTCGTGGAGAATGACACCCAGAACGAAATTCACCGCGATGGCGATCCCAGACGTGACGAGCATGACGTTCGCATCGACGTCGTAATCCGCGTACGCGAGTCTCATCGCCGCCGCGTAGACGAGCACCCCCGTCACGATCCAGATGGCGAGGACCGACGCGAAAGCCCCCATCACTTCGGCCCGATGCCACCCGAAGTTGAACGTCTTCGAACGCGGCCGCTTCGCCAACCAGATCGCGAAGAGGGAGACGGCGAACGAGGCAAAGTCCGCAAGAAGATGCCCCGCGTCCGCGACGACGGCCAAGCTATTAGACAGATACCCACCCACGACCTCGCCGACTGCAAAGGCAACGCAGAGGAGACTCGCCAGCAGCAGCCGCTTCCTGGCCTCCCGGCGAGGGCGAAACGGCCTCTGCCGGTGGCAGTGCCCGATGAAACCCTCGTCCGATCCGTCTCTTCGTCTTCCGTGTTCCGCTTCCGGCTCCACGTCTCGCATTCGTTCGAGAGAATCTCGAGGTCAACGGTAAATACCTGGTAGGCTATCCAGGTATTTCTCGGATCGGGACTGGGATCTCCGGATCGCGTTCATCCGCTCCACCCATATTCCCGACACGTACGACGTAGAATTCCGCGCATGATGCCGGTCCTCTTTCGGACTCTCATCGGGCTGCGATCGCCGTATCGCTCTTTCTCTCGTCGCATAGACCAATCGTAACCCGAAAATGAAGCCTGAGAGGAGCCCAGAAGAGGAAAAGCCTTTCGAATTAGGTCTATCAGAGCCATGGATCTTTATCGATCCCGCTCCGGAAAATTAAAATCCAAGGGAGTCTTCAGAATGAATCGGTCTCATTCCACAACGTTGAAGTCGACGACCTGAGAAGAGAGAAAAGGTTCGCGAAGTCACGTTGCCAAGACGCTTCCAGGCTTCAATCCCTTCTCAAACCCCATTGGCCGTTATAGCTTTGCGTTCTTTCGCTTTTGGTCCTCCGAAAGCGAAACAGTCCAGGGTATTTTCCTAACTGAAAATAGGAAGAGCAAAAGGTAAACGTGGGCTTTGCAGACAGTCTTATCTCCTTTAAATATGCAACTCTTCAGTTCAGAACTTATCACGCCGGGCTGATGAGCGAGCAAACAGTGAGCCCCCCCTCCCTTTGCGTCCAGCAGAGATGCCACGGACCGCAGGACTATTCTCTAAGCTGAATGTGAAGTATGGAAACGGTAAAAGCGAAGGGGTGATGGGTTGAGGCCATTAAGGGTCCTGTTAAGACCTTTCGGTCAAAATTTTCTAAAACCATTACGATGTACTTAATGCAGGTTATCGTCGATAGCTTTTCCATTAATTTTTTTTTTATCTCTGAGAGAAATACGGAAACGTCGTTCCCACAGTTCAATCCTTCGTCTTGGAATTACATTTTTTTTCTTGAGTCGTAAAATCACTCCTATCGAAAGCATGAAAAAGATGGGTTAACTATAAACTTGTGGTTGCTTTCACCTCCGTAGGCCGGGCGGTGCATCTACTATTAGCACCCACGTCATAGATGGCACGCGAAACGACTCGACGAGGAAAGAAGGGGAGAAGGGAAGGGGGGCGTGCGACAGTAAAAATAAAATGCATGGAAACAATATGTGGAGCGGTTCTGGGGAAGTGAGGCTGACTAGACTCGCATGCTGCTCAATTGGAGTTCACGTTTACGACTTCCGGCAAATATATGGTGAAGCTCGAAGATAAAACATTCCCCCACTGACGCTATTTCGCGTACCGGATCCGGGTCATCATATCATCAACGTAATTTCTTTTTCAAGACTATCAGGCACGATGGATAAGAAAAAAATTCCACGCTCTAAAAAGTTTTGCAATACGTTTTTTTTCTGCTTTTTTTTTCATTGCTGTAGAGTGGGTGGTTTTCATCTCTTTGTTTTTCTATGGCAATCGTCATTCCAGAAGCCCGAGTTCCCGTGGTTTTCGTCCGCAGCCGTTAACAAAACTTCATTGCTCTAAGCTGAGAATCCGGACAGACGGATTCCGAGAATATACTTGGAATCATGGCAGGTTTCGTGCGGTTAACAGTAGTTCCGCGGAACTGAAAGAACAAACTATCTAATTGTATACAAATTCTCCTGGTTGACACTCTAAGTGTGGAGGAATTATTTCGTGGGAAAAAATGTTTCAAGACCCAGCGATTTTGTTGAAAAAGCACCAGAGCCGAGGCAAGAAATCTTTAGACTCTATAATGCACATGAGAGTACATTACGAGTCGAGAGGCATATTATTTCTTCCAACTAGGGAACTAAATTAGATTTCTCGATCGTATGAGCAACCAAAAATGTGCAGGCTTCAAGAATCTTTCTTCTGGAAAATCAAGGGTGTGTGCATTGATTCGGTCGTTATTGGATACCAGTACACTGACTAAATCAAGGTGCTTACACAGATTCATTTGATTTTTCACTCATTTTTATTTGCCAGCAAAATTCCTCGTGACAAAACGACAAAGTATAGTCACAGCACAGAATCAGAGCAAGGGTAGACAGATAGAATACCAGACAACAAAAGCAAAGGCCAGGACCTTCTTATTACCCTCCTAGTACAATGAGAGCACCTGAACCAGAAAATGAGTTTTGATTGAAAAAATCAAAAATTGCTTACAGATCTTTGGGACGGGAACCAATACTGGAGACCAACAGTGATGCAAGCACTTTCATGTGTCCTCAGGGACTTGCTTAGAAACGGAAGGTCACTATTATTACAGTATATGCAACATCAGGTACATTGTTTCAAACCAAATACTTCTAGCAGTTTTTATTTTCTAAGCAAATGGACCCAGGGCCCTAAATGAGTGACAATGCCCCAAACCAATCCATTCCTGAGGAGTCAAAATGCCATAAACTTTCCAAATAATTGCAGGAAACTGATGGAAGAACTCAGTTCTACAATATATGCTTTGCCCACCATGCTGAGACCAATAGAAGAATTAAGTAAGCAGAGTATACTTAATCCAAGAAAATGTGATAAGTGCACTTAGAATGGAACCAGAAGTTTTTTGGAGTACGCTCAGATGCAACAAGAGAAGCTTCACGGGGTTAGGGTCTCCCAAATCGGCAGGCATTTGAGACAATCACAGATATGGGACAGATGTATTGGTCACAAATAATTAAAGAAAAGAAGTCCATGGATGGAAGCATCACAAATGCCATGAATTAGCATAATCCACCATTAATTTCTTCTCATCACCACTTCAGAGACTCTTGGACACTCAGTGTAGGATTTGTAACCAAGTAAACATTGCACTGCCCAGAAATTCACACATTGAATTATACAGTAAGAGGGATCATGTCACTTGCACCAGGACCTCACAGTTTTGACTAGACCTATCATCATGGTCAGGAGACAGATATTGCAGTTTGTGATTGAAAAGACCTAATAATATGAAGAAAATCTAGCAAATTCAACAGAATGACTGTATTCTCTGCTTCAGTCAGATCCTTAACACAATAAAATGAGGCTACTCTACTATACTAAAAAGGTGACTAGATCCACCCAATCTAGAGTAAGGAAGAAGAATGCAAAATGAATAGGGTTATCCATCACTGGATCTGAACACCTCATTCAGTTGTTGAGTGACTCTGATGAATGTTGTCCGCTTTGACAGCTCCTTCAGTTTCGCTGCACCTGAGAGTCCCAATTTCATGAGTTAATTACAGAACTGCACAATGTAAAGAAAGAGTGCATGATATATACTCCAGACCTGTATAAGTGCAAGCAGATCTCAGTCCTCCCAAAACATCCAAGATGGTATTCTCTACATCTCCTCTGTATGGGATCTCAACTGTCTTCCCCTCTGATGCTCTGGTATGAGAGTCAGAAAGGTAAGATAATCAACAGTCACATAGCTTGATAGATACTCTATAAAGTATCCTTAGTGAGGAACATCAATCAATGTGCAAGACAAGACAGACCTATATTCTGCAACACTGCCCTGATGCTTCAACATGGCAGTGTTTGATGCCATGCCATAGAACTGTTTCATCTTGATTCCGTTTTTGATTATGGTATCTCCACCCGACTGATCGTGGCCAGCCAGCATCCCTCCCAGCATGACAAAGTCAGCACCAGCTCCGAATGCTTTGGCCACATCTCCTGGACACGTACAGCCACCATCCTAGGGCACACAGTAATTTCCAGGGTTATGATCAGTGGCATATGCAAGAGAGGGTTCAGAGACTCTATCCTCTACTGAGAGTAGAGGATAGAGGATAGACTATCCTCTACTGAGAGTTACCTGCTCATTAGCAGGTAACTCAGCTGGGCAACTCTACCCTTTCCACCATTCCCCATCATTCAACTGCCCCCTTCTAAAATCCTGTGCATTTTCAATGCAGGGTATCTGTGAAACTAGCAAAGTCAGTTTCACTGATTACCATGATGACAGTCTCAAGTGAGGGTGAGAAACAGTCAACAATACTGAACTCAAGTATCTTAAATCTACTTTAGGTAAAGGAAGGGTCCAAAAGAAAAAGTTTGATAATGTAAACTATGTGATTATCAAGAGAAAAACATTGACTATACAAATTATTTTAAGCAATTAAAGCAATTTTCCTGGGAAGACAGCAAGCTACTTTCCTAGAGCAAATTCCTGAAGAAATAATCTTGACCCTACTGCAGTACATCAGATATCCTTTCAAGCAATTCCAGGGTCCAAACTGAAAACCTGTTATGCCAAGAGGCACAGTTTCATTACAAGATAGAGACAGTGGAGAGAATCCTCTCTTTGGACATGACAAGAAACCAGATTATTTCATTTTTAGGTCTTGGGAAAAATTAATGCCATTTTCTGATGGGGATACACATGGTCATTCTTTTTGACAATGAGAAAATGACAATCCCAATTATTTGTTTATTGAGATCAATGTCAGATCAGAAACATTACATTACAAATATATGCCTTCTTTTATCATTTAGGTTCCTGTTATTTCTGTTTTTCAAAGAATTTCACAGCAAATTTGAATGTATTCCAAGATTGCATTATTATGGAAAATATATGTTTGTTATGGTGATAATGGAAGTGCTGGGGTATCTAAGAAGTTCTGTATGACATTCACACAGGCCAGACTAACAATGTGAAATTCATCTATGATCTTTCCATAGTTGCATAGTGGACAGTCACAGTGACCTAGATCTTCATATCTACCTTGTTGTTCCAAACATTCCTCTGCAAAAATTACTTAAGAAAGGCATAATTAGGTACATATATATTTCATTGTCTATATAAGTTTTAAAAACTGTAGAGTGGGTGGTTTTCATCTCTTTGTTTTTCTATGGCAATCGTCATTCCAGAAGCCCGAGTTCCCGTGGTTTTCGTCCGCAGCCGTTAACAAAACTTCATTGCTCTAAGCTGAGAATCCGGACCAATGGATTCCGAGAATCTACGTGGAATTATGGCAGATTTCGTGCGGTTAACAGTAGTTCCGCGGAACTGAAAGAACAAACTAATTGTACAAATTCTCCTGGTTGACACTCTCAGTGTGGAGGAATTATTTCGTGGAAAAAATGTTTCAAGACCCAGCGATTTTGTTGAAAAAGCACTAGAGCCGAGGCAAGAAATCTTTAGACTCTACAATGCATATGAGAGTACATTACGAGTCGAGAGGCATATTATTTCTTCCAACTAGGGAACTAAATTAGATTTCTCGATCGTATGAGCAAGCAAAAATGTGCAGGCTTCAATAATCTTTCTTCTGGAAAACCAAGGGTGTGTGCATTGATTCGGTCCGCATTCGATATTGGATACCAGTACACTGGCTAAATCAAGGTGCTTACACAGATTCATTTGATTTTTCACTCATTTTTATATGCCAGCAAAATTCCTTGTGACAAAACGACAAGGTATAGTTACAGCACAGAATCAGAGCAAGGGTAGACAGATAGAATACCAGACAACAAAAGCAAAGGCCAGGACCTTCTTATTACCCTCCTAGTACAATGAGAGCACCTTAACCAGAAAATGAGTTTTGATTGAAAAAATCAAAAATTGCTTACAGATCTTTGGGACGGGAACCAATACTGGAGACCAACAGTGATGCAAGCACTTTCATGTGTACTCAGGGAATTGCTTAGAAACGGAAGGTCACTATTATTACAGTATATGCAATATCAGGTACATTGTTTTAAACCAAATACTTCTAGCAGTTTTTATTTTCTAAGCAAATGGACTCAGGGCCCTAAATGAGTGACAATGCCCCAAACCAATCCATTCCTGAGGAGTCAAAATGCCATAAATTTTTCAAATAATTGCAGGAAACTGATGGAAGAACTCAGTTCTACAATATATGCTTTGTCCACCATGCTGAGACCAATAGAAGAATTAAGTAAGCAGAGTATACTTCAAGAAAATGTGATAAGTGCACTTAGAATGGAACCAGAAGTTTTTTGGAGTATGCTCAGATGCAACAAGAGAAGCTTCACAGGGTTAGGGTCTCCCAAATTGGCAGGCATTTGAGACAATCACAGACATGGGACAGATGTATTGGTCACAAATAATTAAAGAAAAGAAGTCCATGGATGGAAGCATCACAAATGCCATGAATTAGCATAATCCACCATTAATTTCTTCTCATCACCACTTCAGAGACTCTTGGACACTCAGTGTAAGATTTGTAACCAAGTAAACATTGCACTGCCCAGAAATTCACACATTGAATTATACAGTAAGAGGGATCATGTCACTTGCACCAGGACCTCACAGTTTTGACTAGACCTATCATCATGGTCAGGAGACACAGATTGCAGTTTTGTGATTGAAAAGACCTAATAATATGAAGAAAATCGAGCAAATTCAACAGAATGACTGCATTCTCTGCTTCAGTCAGATCCTTAACACAATAAAATGAGGCTACTCTACTATACTAAAAAGGTGACTAGATCCACCCAATCTAGAGTAAGGAAGAAGAATGCAAAATGAATAGGATTATCCATCACTGGATCTGAACACCTCATTCAGTTGTTGAGTGACTCTGATGAATGTTGTCCGCTTTGGCAGCTCCTTCAGTTTCGCTGCACCTGAGAGTCCCAATTTCATGAGTTAATTACAGAATTGCATAATGTAAAGAAAGAGTGCATGATATATACTCAAGACCTGTATAAGTGCAAGCAGATCTCAGTCCTCCCAAAACATCCAAGATGGTATTCTCTACGTCTCCTCTGTATGGGATCTCAACTGTCTTCCCCTCTGATGCCCTGGTATGAGAGTCAGAAAGGTAAGATAATCAACAATCATGTAGCTTGATAGATGCTCTATAAAGTATCCTTAGTGAGGAACATCAATCAATGTGCAAGACAAGACAGACCTATATTCTGCAACACTGCCCTGATGCTTCATCATGGCAGTGTTTGATGCCATGCCATAGAACTGTTTCATCTTGATTCCGTTTTTGATTATGGTATCTCCACCCGACTGATCATGGCCAGCCAGCATCCCTCCCAGCATGACAAAGTCAGCACCAGCTCCAAATGCTTTGGCCACATCTCCTGGACATGTGCAGCCACCATCCTGGGGCACACAGTAGATTTCCAGGGTTATGATCAGTGGCATATGCAAGAGAGGGTTCAGAAACTCTATCCTCTACTCTCAGCTCATTAGCAGGTAACTCAGCTGGGTAACTCTACTGTTATTGAAACCTTCCCTTTCCACCATTCCCCATCATTCAACTGCCCCCTTCTAAAATCCTGTGCATTTTCAATGCAGGGTATCTGTGAAACTAGCAAGGTCAGTTTCACTGATTACCATGATGACAGTCTCAAGTGAGGGTGAGAAACAGTCAACAATACTGAACTCAAGTATCTTAAATCTACTTTAGGTGAAGGAAGGGTCCAAAAGAAAGAGTTTGATAATGTAAACTATGTGATTATCAAGAGAAAAACATTGATTATACAAATTATTTTAAGTAATTAAAGAGCAATTTTCCTGGGAAGACAGCAAGCTACTTTCCTAGAGCAAATTCCTGAAGAAATAATCTTGACCCTACTGCAGTACATCAGATATCCTTTCAAGCAATTCCAGGGTCCAAACTGAAAACCTGTTATGCCAAGAGGCACAGTTTCATTACAAGATAAGAGACAGTGGAGAGAATCCTCTCTGTGGACATGACAAGAAACCAGAATATTTCATTTTTAGGTCTTGGGAAAAATGAATGCCATTTTCTGATGGGGATACACACAGTCATTCTTTTTGACAATGAGAAAATGACAATCCCAATTATTTGTTTATTGAGATCAATGTCAGAAACATTACATCACAAATATATGCATTCTTTTATCATTTAGGTTCCTGTTGTTTCTGTTTTTTAAAGAATTTCACAGCAAATTTGAATGTATTCCAAGACTGCATTATTATGGAAAATATATGTTTGTTATGGTGATAATGGTAGTGCTGGGGTATCTAAGTAGTTCTGTATGACATTCACACAGACCAGACTATCTGTATGACATTCACACAGGCCAGACAAACAGTGAAATTCATCTATGATCTTTCCATAGTTGCACAGTGGACAGTCACAGTGACCTAGATCTTCATATCTACCTTGTTGTTCCAAACATTCCTCTGCAAAAATTACTTAAGAAAGGCATAATTAGGTACATATATATTTCATTGTCTATATAAGTTTTAAAATCCTGTAGAAACAGAATTTATGGTCATTCATTTGAAAAATTTAAATATCTTCACTTGAGGGAAATCACTGAAGATATTTTTTCATCTCCTTGTGATGAGTTCCTAGATCCTCCACACTCCATATTTGGGATGTTTATCAGAGCAGTCTTCTCAAATATGGAAAATGGGGAGAGTCAAGTCTTTCTTTGAACCTGCTTACCATTCATCATTGGGCCTTAATTTCAAAATTGAAAAATCAAACACAACTCCACTTTCAAATGAACCCAATCCCAGTAAGCAAAAAAGGGTCACGTGATCTCTGACATCAGCCTTGAAAAGAAGGGAAAAATAGCTTGAGCAGAAAAAAGGTGCCTTTTGTGAATGCCCACCGAGATGATGTGGCCTCCAAGGCCATGGGCAGCATCACCGCACTCAATGACAGCTGAGAGCTGG
This sequence comes from Darwinula stevensoni, assembly GCA_905338385.1. Classification (NCBI taxonomy): domain Eukaryota; kingdom Metazoa; phylum Arthropoda; class Ostracoda; order Podocopida; family Darwinulidae; genus Darwinula; species Darwinula stevensoni. The sequence continues at coordinate 117,749 of CAJPEV010000468.1, forward strand.
GGATATCCAACTCCAGTTTTCTTCCTTGTGGTGCAAACAGATCCTGGTCCAATACCAACTTTCACAAGGTCTGCTCCAGATAGAATCAACTCCTCCACCATCTCCCCAGTCACCACATTCCCTGCCTGACATCAAGAACATTGCATTTTTACAGTGCCAACAACACAACCACCTCAATCATAAGATTGGTTGGTTGGAACTGCTGATAATCTACTGCAAGATGACCCTGCTGGTTGAAGAATTCCCATATAACTTGAATTATGGCAAATAAGTCACCCTGAAGAAGAAAAATAATATCATCTTGCAAGTTGCCACCAAGTTATTGGCAAAGTAACTCCTACCTCTTGTGGCAATACAAAGCTAATAAAGCCATCCTCCAAGTCTCTTTCCAATAGCTATGTTTCACGAGTGTTCTTCTCATAGATATTTCCAGAAAATTGTGCACCTTATGACACAAAGTAAGTATCTATCTGTCATTGTCTCCAGGCCAAGCCTTAGATTAGTAAGCAACAAAATGAACTAAATTCACTGTCTACTTCCCTCTCTTCCACTCAGCCCAGTCCTGCTAGATCTGCAGACTTGTACTTGAACTTGATAACATTTCCTTCAGTTGGTTGACCTTTGCTGGAATCTGACACCAGATGTACCACTTTCGCTATTATTACCTGCTATTATTAGAAATGAAATACTTTTCTTAATTTTTAATTACCTAGCACTCTAATCTATGAGAAAATGTAAGACTATAAAATTGCCCTGCCCTGCTCTCCCCTTCCCTCCACCCCAACCCATATTTTAGAACTCTAGGCATTCTCCATTGATGAGGTATTAACTCTTCAAAATGGTCATTTACAACAAAAGCAAAAAATCTTTTATTTGGCTTGTTGACAATAAATGACCATGTTGAACAATCAATTAGTCCATCCTCAGCAATTAACTTTGTCTACCCTTCAGGCTAGTCCCAATTGTGTGGTTTGGGGAATAGGGGTATGTTTCTTCTGGGAGTTTTCAATCTAACTTCAAATCTCAATAACTAATATATGAGCTAAAAATAACAAATGATAACTTACCATAATGGTGAGGTCAGGATATGCCTTGCGAACCTTGCGAACCAGCTCCACAAAATGTTCTGAATACCCATTTGCCACATCCAAGCAGATGAATTGTACATTTGGAATTTCCTAGGAAGAATCATATAAAGGAAGCATCACAATGATGTTTTAATAAAATACATTAAAATGTACAAAGAGGATTGAGAAAACACCATGATCCTGGCAGGGGAGAGTAAGAACTTACCTTCAAAATACTAGAGAGCTTTTCAAAATCACCAGGAGCATTTCCAGAGCTAGCAGCAACCCTGCATAGGACCCCAGGGTTTTCAGCAGCAAATTCCTTCCAAGCCTCCACTGTATAATGCTTATGAATGGCTGTGAAGAGACTGTGCTGCAATGAGAAAATCTTCACATGAACCATGCCCCTTGGATTTCACCTTAAATGTCAAGACATATGTATACATGCATTTAAAGTTCTTGCAACCATAAAG